>JANIJG010001305.1:0-56109 GCA_024611175.1 Megaceryle torquata | reverse complement strand
TAGTTTAAGGGAAATTTAAAAAAAAATGAGCACGGAAAATTTATTTAAAAAAAAAATGTCCATCCCCAATCCCCAACCATCACCCCCCCAAAAAAAAAAAAAAAAAAAAAAAAAAAATTGACTGTATACTGGCTTCATAACTACCTCTATATCTATTTCTTCTATCTGTAATATCCAACTAACCACACACTGTCAAATTTAAAGAGGAAAGACAAACAAAACCAAAAAATTTTATCTTCCTTCTAACCACAGGTGAGTTTCACAACACACACACAATGATCCTCAGGTTGAATAAGGAAAAGAAGTACACAGGAAAGATCTACTCGCATCATTTAACACATCAGCCCTGCCCTCCATTGTAATGAGGACTGTGCCCTGGGCTTCTGTGCCAGGCCCAGCTCTGCACAGCTGACTTCCCACCAAATGTCCCATCCAGAGAGGTGACCTTTTTTTCAAAATCAGCACACATTTTCTTTTTTTTTTCCACATGATTACCCAAGCAGCTAGTTTCTGAGGGAAAATGAAGCCTGTGCTCACAAGCCTGTGCACAGTGGCATGATGGAGTTTGTCCAAGAGAGGGAATGGTGCTCTTCAGTCAACTTCCGTTCCTGCAATGACGCACAACCAACCAGAATACCAACCTGAGTGTGTCCAAGTGACCCTTGAAATGCATAAAATAAATCCATTTGCATTTTATTTCTTGCAATGTTTGTGCCAAGCCAGTACCTTACTGACAGATCACCAGCCTCCTTCCCTGGCATGTGCAGGATTATACATCACTACTGGGGTAAGGAACCAAGTATCACCTATTTTCAACTATGTAACAAATTTCCCTGACCACCTGATCTTTTCTGGAGCCTTTTGGTTCTTCGGCTGGGGGATGTGTATCCCATGATGGTGGTTCTGAGAAGTACCTGAGGGATGGAGCAGTCCAAAGGGCCAGTGGTGAGCTCCAGGTTTTCATCTGTACCATGTCCTCAGTGCTGCCTTGGGGGAGCAAGCAGGGAAACCCTGGTCGCACTGGTTTGCTTTGTATTAGTGAGCTGCAGGTTGGGATGACAGAATTTGAAAGATCCAACAGAACGACATGACCAAGGCTGATGCATCCCAAAACTTCATCAGCAATGTAAGGCTTCCCAACAGCCAAATGCCTCTCTGCAGCTCCTTCTTGTTGACATAACACGTGGCATAAATATCACCTTTGTGAAGTCATGCTGCAGTAATTTAACAGAGGAGGAACAGAGGAGGCATTCTCATGGAGATATGGCAGGACATTAGTGGACCAAAAGTCAGGGTGGCCTCAAGCCTGAAGCCACAGCTCAGTGACGATGTCCTACCCCTGGGAGACCTCTGCAAAGAATGTGTGGTCCCTTTGGGTCCCCAATGTTCCTTCAGGTGCTTATATTTAAGGAGTTATAAGAGGAAGGCAAAAAAAAAAAAAAAAAGCCAGCTGCTAACCCATTTTAACTAATAGGGTTGCTCTTGTTGACTTATTGCTTTCATTTTGATTTCATTTTAGATCTGCTCATTTGGGGCTCATTCTCTGAAAATTAAGTCTATAACAGAAAGGTCAAGATCACAGATTTATTGCTAGAAATAAGCATGTTTCTCATTTCTTCCATGTCTTGCATTTGTAGCCAAGCAAGCTCCTCAGAGCTCCCAGAACATGCTCAAGACGATTTTTGTGGTAGGACAGTGACTCCTCAAAAAGCCTGCCCTGGTCTTTTACCCCTTCTCCAATGGGAATGGGTGGATTTCATCCTTTTAGTTCTTTCCTGCTCCAGGCCAGGCTTCCCTGCTCTGTCTCTACTGAAACAATCCTGTTTCACAGACTCTCCCTAGAAAGAATGTTTAGTAAATCCTTTTCATTGAGGCCATGTTTGCTTCCCATCCTTAGTTACAGAGGGACAAAAGACCTCAGCTGGAACCCTGATAAAATATTTTCTACACAGTACTAAATAGTCATGGAGAAGCCAGACAAAATGCCAGAAAACAGTTTACTTTTGGCACCCACACTGGGGCATATTGCCACTATGACTTCATTTTGGTGGCAAAGGTGGAGTCATAGATGTGTTCAGATGACATGTCAACAGCTGCTCAGGCTTTGCTGGTGGCAGCACAAATCATCTTGGAGTACAATCAGCCGTCATCCTTTCCACCCTGGCTTGGGGTGGAATGGGTTAAAATTTGCCTGTAACACTGTTCTTTAAATGCTGGATGATAAATCTGTCTTGATTATAAATCACTTTTACTGTGTTTCAGCCATTTTCAAGGAGATGTTCACCAAGTACAACCCATGCCTTCGGTGAGGTCCTGGGGGCTTCCTGACAGCAATTGTGGTCCATCCTGGTGGCCCTGGCAGTCACTGTAGGACACAGCACTGGTGGACAAAACGACAGCAGAGGAGCCATTGAGCAGCCTTACACCACAGAGGGAGTCTCTTCTCAAACCAAAGCCATACAGGAGGTCTCCAGCAAAAATGGATGAGATTGAGCCACAGTTGCACCTCAGAACATCTTGAGAAAACATTATGACACCTCCCCAGAGAAGGGATTTTCCATTTCTTGATGGAAAGGCTCATGAGTCCCTCCCATGCTTGCCTGGGCTGCCTGCATGCTGGGCAGGAAGGGAGGAAGGAGATGACGTCTTCACTCTGTTTGCTGAGTGGCACCATGTCCTGGAAGGGCATCAGCACTGCTGGAGGAGGCCGTGCTCTGAGGCTCAGAGGGGAGCTGTGTGATATTTTTCCCATTAATCATTTACTGCACAGAAATGTTTTCTTTGGCAGAAGTAGACAGTCCCGGTGCATACGTGTTTTGGTTTTACGCAGCACTCCTGCATGATTTGCTGCCTAACGTAGTATGTGAGTAAGAGGCACTAAAACTCAGCCAGGAACAGATGAGGTTTGTGCTCCAATCTCTGTTCTCCTTGGTGCGTGAAACCTGTCTCATGTAGATCTTCCTCATCTGGATGCAGGAGACCACTGGCAGCTTGTATGAAGTGTTACAAGAGGCTTCTCTAAAGCCAACCACACCTCTGTCACCCAAATTCAGGAATGGTTGTCCACAAGGAAGCCCTTACAGATGCTGTATTTGCAGGGGTAGCAATGAGGGATAAACCCTGAGATCCTGGATGAGCCAGGATGAACCTCAACCACACCACATCTGCCCAAGAGCACTTTCCTTTTTTTTTTCCTTAGTTTCCTTAAGCTATGGAGTGAAACTGAGTGAGTTTAATCTTCTACTACATTACTTAGACAGAGAAATCTAAAAAAAGGCAGAAATGTTTTACAAGCTTATCAAGGGCAATAAATGTTCTCTGCTTGAGTAAAGAGGCTTTTACAGGAGTTTGGCTATACTGGTGGAGGACTAACTCTACAACACAGGCTGTTTCTCCTTTTTGGGTCCCTGAGCTTTAACTGTAGCTGTGGGAGATGACCTCACATGCCACCAAAATCAGGCTGTGGAGAGACTGCAATGGGACTGCTGCATCGCAGGGTAGCAAGGAGCAGGCGGGAGTGAGAGGCTCTCACTGAATACAAACTGCACAGAGGAGCCAAATCCTGCATCTTTCAGTAGAAAAGCTTGGAAATTGATTCATTAGGAAGGGCAAACTGCAGGGATTGCAGGTTTGCCAGCTGGAAGACTCAAATAAAGAAAGTAACACGTTGATTTACTGCAACAGTGAATGTGCTGGGCCACAACCCTGCGTTAGGTGTGAGGAGATGATACTGCTGTCTTTGTCAGCTGCACAGATTTCACTCAGTGCTGGGCCAGGCAGCAGCTGAAAGCACTCTATATGGGCTATATGCATAGTATGACCAAGCTAGCCTGACCTTTGGTATCTCTTTCGATGCATCACCAAACTGGGCTTTAAGGTGAGGCTTGCTATTCTGCCCCTTTGGGAAGTTTGGGACTGAAAAAAAAAAAAAAAAAAAAAAAAAAAAGACTTATTTTTTTTCATTTAAAGGGAAATAGGCTGACAAAATTAAGACCAGAAAGCTGCATATCCGTGCAAGAGGTCAGACTGGCAGCTGCTGCCTTTCCAAGGGACATGCCATTTTTGCTTGATGCTGTTTCTGCCAAGCCTGGAGCTCCAGGGTCTGCTTAGTATCCCACCGACTCCTTGGCTGGGGGCACCTCTGCCCAGCCCAGTGAAGGTGCCAGCTTGTCTTCCTTGCCCTCTGTCCCAGTGGCAATGCAAAGGTGGTTCTGCTCCAGCAGCTGCATGGCATGGCTAACCCTGCCTCCAGCCACAAAGCCACCTCCCTATCTCATCACAGCTGCCACCAGCTCCCTGCTCATAGGTGGCTCACCCTTTGCTGTCTCCAACCACGTGGGAAAACAGCAGGGTGCTGCAGACTCCCAGCCTGCAAGGTTTCACATGCCTAGATCCTGTGGAAAGCTTGACACCGAGGAAGAGAGGTCCCAAAAGCCAACATGACAAAGTGAGGGCTGGTTTCAGCAGCCTGCAGGGCTGTTGGAGCACCACCCTGTGCTCCTGTTTGGCCAAGGTCCACCTTTTAGGGGTCTCCCATGAGGACTGCAGTTATTGCAGCGAGCGTGTTATTTATGGGAATTGAGATCATGCAGCCTCAGCAAGCCTCTGCGACCCCACACAGTCCCCCATGGATGTTATACACGGTGCTGCAGGACTGACACTGCAATGTCTGCACTGCAGGGCTGAGCACAGCAACCTCACTGCTGCTACAGACCTTTCTTTACCTGCTCAGCATAGAGCCCAGCAGCAGAGGACTGCAATAGGCACTAAAATGCTCAATACCAAAGTGACCAATACCTCAAGGGTTGTGCTGTATTTTATCAGCTTCTTGGGTCTCTTCCAGCATCCCCATCACCATGTTGGTTGCACTGCTGTGGGACAGGAGATTTCACCCAAATGACTGGGAGGTGGGGACACAAAGCCACACAGCTGGAAACATGACAGCTTGTCAGGGAATAAGCACAGGACTTTTTTCCTGGAGACAGAAGTTTGATAACATCCGCTCATGAATTCAGCTGAAGTAACACAGAGTAACTTTTGCCTTTTTTAGATGCCTGGAAGATTGGAAACTCCCATAAACTTTAATGAGATACTTCTGCAAAACGATTAGTAAAAGCTGTTGAAAAGCAAATTATAGCCATCTGTGGGGATGCAAGAAAATCCAGCAGCTATTCACTCAACAAGAACTGGCAAAGTGGCCTTCCTTTCAAATTTCAGAGTCCCCTTTGTAAAGAACTTCCTCCTTTCTCTTGTCAGGATTTAATTAAATTTACCCAGGATGGCCATATTTTCCTTCCCAGCCACTTCTTTGTGGACCAGCCTGGAGCTGGATTCAGCCAGGCAGGGAGCCTGGATCACCTACTGGGCACTGGGCACTGCGATTCCCCAGGGAAAACCACAATCCTCAGCAAACCAAGATCCCACCTGATGTGTCCCGAAGGGTGATGTTAACAGGTGGCCTCCAGAAAGCCCAACTGCTCAGCAATTGGATCTTTTAAAGCTGATTTAGAGAGACTCCTGATCTGTTGAGAAGAGAGGCAGATAGGGTCTTTTCAACATATCAAATGTCTTTTTAATGCTGTTAATGAGACCTGGGGAGAGGGTGAATTTCTTATCTGCTCAGCTGTCCTATTAAAATAAAAGGCACAATACATCTCACCCTTTCCCAGATAAGAGAGCAACTCTAGTGTGTCACCCTTCACCTTCAAGCTTTGTCTACAGGGCTGAGTCATTACTGCAGCTAATTAGAGACTTCAAGCTGATTATGAGGATTGCAATAAGTGGAGTTATAAAATATCCAGGCCTGATACTCCTTAATACAAAAGCCACTTTACAATGACCTGGCCTTGAAATACCTCGGGGTGATGTAAAGCACTCTTAGAGAAAATGGGATGAGTCCATCTGCATTTGGAGGAACCAGCACATGTTACAAAGCACCAGCATCCAAGGCTGATGGGACTCTCAAAGGCCCCATCTGCCCCCAGGTGAGATGAAAGCATCTTTCTGGTCATAGACAGTCAAATCTTTCACATAAAAATAATAATAAAAAATATATATTAAGGCAAGTACCTGAAGAGCTGACTGATATTGATCCAATAAAAGCAGAGCAAAATCTTGCCAAGTCCATTTGCAGGTACCTCTAGGGATATCTTAAGACCTTAACAAGTCAGTAAAACTCCCCTCCAGGTTGATTCTGCCAGCATTCTATGGCTGGACACTTCCTAAATTTTAGACATATCTTAAACTCGATACAAACCTGAAGAGAAGAGCTCATTTTTTCCTTATCAGTGATACAGAGAAAGGAAAAGAACTTCCTATGTTGTTTTAAAATAACTCAAAGTGATAGATGTCAGCTATCTATACAGATATCAGCTATCAGCTAGCTATATAGATATCAGTTGTCCTCAGAACAACTTTTGAATGAAAAGCACCAGGGATGCACACTCATGGCCTGGAGGTGACCATCTGGCATTGGTGCCAGTGCTTGCCCCAGACAGGGAAGAACCACCCTCCCCAAAACAGAGAGGACCCTGTCAATCCCATCAGCCCAAGAGCTGCTCCATCCTCACCTGTAGAGTTTTCTCAGAAGCTGCCAGTGATGCATCCCACGGCTGAAGACTGCGCATAATCTTTGCAGAGAAAGGAAGTTGCAATGGGAAACCTTATCTCTGGGCTAAGCACAGCTCCAGAAATATGACAATAGTCATGAGACCCATGACCTTGGTCACACGGTATAAAGTTAACTTCTGCAGTGACATTTGGATCACAGCATATCACAGCTTTGAGTCAACAAATCTAACAGCTGGACTTGGTGATCTTAAAAGTCTTTTCCAACCTAAATGATTCTAAAATTTTAAATAGATGCAGGGAAGGGTTTAGGTTTCCCTACAAGTGAAATAAAGCTTGAAATGTGTTTTCTTGGTAAGCATGCTCCATCCAACCCCAGCAGCTCCCCAAGCCTGTGGTGTGGGGAGGGAGAAAAGTGGATCATGAGCTTGAACTCATGGGAACACCACCTCTGTTGACCTCAGGCACCACAAGGTCCTGGGTACCAGCATTGGGGTGCACATGGGAGTTTATGCAGAGAAGCTAAAATACTACAGGTTCCCTCCCACTCATTTCTCAGGGCAGATCAGCTCCTCCTCAACCTCTCCTACACAGAGGAAGTGCTGCTGCTCAAAGGTAACTGGTGATATGCAAAAGAACATGAAAATCCAGCCAAACCAGTATGCCCAGCTGCCAGTATCAGTATCAGGGAGAACAGCTCAGCCCTGGCTGGTGAAACTGGGACTCCATCTCCTTCAGCCCAGTCATCCTGCTCTTCCCCAGCACCAGTGCTTCAGGCAAGGGGGAGTCCAGTAAACCTCTGTGGTCACTTTTGCTTAGAGATCTTAGGAAGGACCTGCCTCCTGCAATGGGAGATTTTGCTGGGGAACAGGTACAAGCTATGGGATAACACCATGGCAGCCCCACACCTAGTGTGTTAGCAGCAGTTAGGAAGGGATGGGATAAGCATGGATCCCTCCATCAACAAAACCAGAGCTTGGATTGTTGCCATGGCTTTTTCAGGACAAATCATGGCTTAAGTAGGATGAAGAACTGAGAAGCAACCTGTTTCTGCCTGAGAAAGAGATGCTTGTGTATAAATAAATATATGTATGTATACAAGTAATTTCTGATTTAAAGGAAAATGCATGTTTACATGGCTTTGCAATCTCTTATTAAAGAAATAAAAAGAAGTAAAGATTTCTTGAGGCCCTGAAACCTTCCTGTTGCCCTCACCTGTCTAAATGTCTGATCCAGAAGAGATGCTGTTCTACAATACAGAGGGGCAGAGTGGGGCAAAGGACTGGCATGGGTGGAACTTAAAACACTTTTGGATCACATCCCGATTGCAAGTGATATAAAAATAAAATGCATCGACAGACCTTCCTGCAATCATTCTGGTGACGTGATTTCCTCATTCTCTCACTTTTCCTTCTAGGACTTCTCTCTGCAGACATTTCTCTTTAACCTGCTTCTTCTCCAATGACTGTCTTCTACCATGATGTTTATTCCCTGGCTTTCCTTCTCTGTTTCCTCCAGGTACCTCTATCCTTTTCAGCTGCAACACCTCTTGCCTCTTTCTTTCCTCTGGACAAGCTAGAAGAAGAGTCCTGAGCCCATCCTGTGTCTCAGATGCAAGAGGAGCATTTTGGACCACAAGCAGCTCAAGGGTCACTTTCAGACATGCCACAACTTTGCTAAAGGCTGTCCCTAACAAGCTGGACCTTAGCTCAGGAGATCTTTTCCTCCACTTTATGAACATCACTGCACTCAGCTTTCAAAACCAGCCCTCTTGAATTGGTGTGTGGGCTGTGGTCTCT
Source organism: Megaceryle torquata (assembly GCA_024611175.1). Taxonomy (NCBI): domain Eukaryota; kingdom Metazoa; phylum Chordata; class Aves; order Coraciiformes; family Cerylidae; genus Megaceryle; species Megaceryle torquata. The sequence goes on along the minus strand of JANIJG010001305.1, from coordinate 47,743 downwards.
ATATCTGGCAGAGTTACAGTCCTTCCCTTGGGAAGCACAATGTTTTTGGGAAGAGCAGAAAAGCCTCCCTTGTGCTGTCTGGATTACACTGCACAGAGGACAGAAGCTACCCCATCCTCTGTGGCATGGCAGCTGCAAGGTCAAAGAAACACCAGAGCTAAAAAGTTGCCATCTAAATTCAAATCCATGCTTTTCCCACACTTTGGGTGCTCAAAGCTTGTTCTGTGGCTTCTTCTAAAATAAGGACCCAGCTGCTTATTTGTGATCCAGCTGCTCTGAAGGTCAGGAGGGTAAAGATGGCTTGGAGACTGTGCACCAAACCAAAACTGGAAGGCATCTAGCCATGTGTCAGTTAGCAAGTAGAAGATATGGAAACAGAATTTAAAATATCAGGGCTGTATCTGCCACTGTTGTCAATCCTGCAGCTGTGCTGTGCTTATATCAGCAGCACAGGATATGGATCACTCATGACTTTATCCCAACCCTTCAGAGCAATCCAGTCCACAGCTTCACTGGTGACCTTCCTCCGAGGCAGTTTGGACACAGTCGGGGGTGAGAGAATTTAAGACTGTGGCTACTCTTCTGTGGATACAGTTCTGTGATAGATTGATTGATTGATTGATACAACCTGCTACAAAAATATTCCAGCAGCTTCACATTTCCTGAAGGGAGGAGATGCAGGCTGTCATCTCCCTCGCCAAGAAAATGTGTTTGCAGGGACTAACTGCTCCATCGTACCCAAAATCCCAGAAAGGAAAGGTTCAAAACCTCTACCCTGGGCTTACAGCCTGGTTTTACGCCAGCAGGTACAAACACACTGCATAGGTGGCCAGAGATATTCCCAAGTACGGGGTCTTGATCACTATCATTAGCACAGCCCCAACAGTTCTGGCCAAGCCAACCAGCCCTGTCCATTTTGCAGGACCTCTTCTAGCTCTGCAATGGGCAAAGAGGTGGCTGAACAGAGTGGGAATCTTGTTTGCAGAAAAGGTCTCTTTTGGAGGGGGCACCTGAAGTGAAAGGCAGACCTGACCATGACTGCCATAGAGAGAGAGAAATGTGCTTTAAAAATAACTCAGCTGCAAGTGGAGCAGAAGCAAAGTGAGAAAAGCAGCATTTTTCTCTGTTGCCTGTGTACATTTGCAGCTGCTCCCTCAAGTGCACCGGTACCTGGCTGAGCCACTGTGGAGGAGCCAGCATGGAGGAAAACCAAGCAAAATGCTGTCCTAATAAACCCTGTTTATAGAAGAACTGCCACTGTCAACAGACATAAATAATAGTAAACCAGCATGAAAAAAAATATCTATGGTTGCTAGGCAAATTAATGTTCCAGCATAAACACTAAATATAAAGTAGCTCAGGGTATACACATGGGAGCACAGCCTTTGTGGGGGCATGAGATACTTAAGAGCTAAATGCTGGACAGGGCAGTAAATGCTGGATGGGAAGGGAAGTTAATGCCCTGTTGTTAAAGAAACTAATGGGCTGGGGAAGAGGAGTGCTGGCTTGGGAGGAGTTTGGCAGTGCATCACTCCCATGAAATCTTTCCCGTGATTGTTTTGGGGGGGAGCTCTGGCTTGCTGAACTTCTCTGTACCTTTTTTCAATCACGTAACAAGATAATGGCTTGTAATTCCTTGCTCGTGGCTTGCCAGGTTGATCCAGCACTCCCATTTTGCTCTCCTGGAGCAGACCCTCGCTGTGTCCCCCATGGTGTTTTGAGGCCAAGCTAGTCACATGACGAGATGGTTAAAAGGCACCAAAAATAACAGGGGCTGTTGAAAAGGCAGCTCTGTGCCAGGAAGGCTGCAGACGGACCTCAGAAAGGGAGAGAAAGTTGCATTACAATCCCTGCATTGATAGCACCACATGCTGAGTGCACTTTTCATCGCTCACTGCTGCGGAGACAGGGGAGGGTTATTGAGCCATTCCTCATCCTGGTCCCACTGGCTCCAGTGACACTGGTCTTCTTGTACCCCTTTTCAGATAGGGAGGAGAAGCCAATTCTGTGCTTTTTTTTTCCCCTTAAAAATACATCCTTGTTGGATTCAGCAACATGCTAGGACTTCAGTGAAATATTTTCAGTGGCTGAGTCATCCTGTGGTTAAATAATAAACACGGCAATAACACACTAGTACATTTTCCTAGTACAGGAGACAGAGCATCTATTGTCATCAGACCTTAAGAAATTCTGTTCTTATATGTGGTCCCTGTCTTACTTTGATGTCCAGGTGTCTGTTCCCCAAATGCTTCACTGGGTGCAGATGCTAAATATACATCATTAATTCTTACCATACATTGTTCTTTTGATATTCATCAGTTGTCAACTTTTTGAGAAGTCTTGCTACAGAGAAATTAAAATTTGATGGCCAGTGCTATTCAGTTAAAGAGATTTCCTTTCCTAATCCTCTGAACAGGGGTATAAGCAAGAAACTTTACTTGTGTGAGCAACTACTTGGACTGAACCTGTGTCCTGCTGTGAAAGTGAATATTTTATAATTAATTCTGTCAGTGAGCATTTGCCATCTGAGCGTTAAATGGCATAATACAAGGAAAAAAAGATGAACACCAAAAGGAAATTAAGGTCTTAAATGTTGTAGTTTTAAAACTCTGAACTGCATTTCTGAATTGCACATTTCCTACCAATAATTATAACAGGAATTTTTCCTGTTAAATACAATAAGTTTTCCAAGACCACTTGTAAATCCAGATGATAATGAGACCCACTGAGAGATTTGCCATTTCCATGGGAAATGATGGGGCTAAGCATATCCAGATTTAGAAGTACCCACAGAAAACTGCAAAGGACACCAACCAAAATCTGCTCTGCAGAGAGGCACATTCAGCTTGTATTAAAGATCCGTGCTCTGCCACTGAGGAGCAGCAATTCCCGCAGAGGTAAATGAACGTATCCATGGTGTCCTGGGTCCCAGTTCAAAGACAGCACATGTGTTTGGCTATGCAAAGACAGAATTTGGCCTTCCGCTGCCATCACATGAAAAATTATTTTAATATGATAAATGTGGTGATACAAAACCCAGCTGGAGCATGACTCGTGTTTAATTTTCCCAGTATAACTCAGCAAACCTTTATCCACGAGGCTCCACGTGACTTTTTCATTAAACTGTACAGCATGTACCAAGCCCCCTGTTTTTAAGGTGACATTTCAAACCCCCGTAGAGGAGGGACAGTTGTCAGGGTGGTGATTAAAATAGATCCTTGTTTATTAGCATGACTTTTACTCAGCACACAGGGGATGAGGCAGCGAGTCTTGCCACCTCTCCCAAAATAAGATATGCCCCAGATGGAAGCACACATAACATGCTGCTGGATGCTGTCAGCTCCCAGCCTGCCCTCACATGAACCCATCCTAGCTGGGCCAGTGATCGTGTCTGACCACCCTTCCATCACATAGGCATGAGGACAACTGGGCTGTGGGCAAGAGTTTTGGGTGGGTTGACACAGCCCTTCCTCCCTCCAGGGAGCAAATCCAAAGATCTCCTGATACCACCTAAGGCAAAGTACAGCAGTTTTGTGGGAGAACCAAGAGCAATAATTGAAGGTCTTTAAGGCTGCATTTGCTTGTGCTAACGCAGTTCAATGACTTTTGAGGGACCGCAAGGATTTGTAAGAAACCTCAGGGGTTGATGTCCTGTAGCATGTCCATCATTTCACACAGCCCTGCAGCCCTGGCAGTGAACTCAGCCCTGGCTAAAAATAGGGCTGAGCTGATGCAGCTGAGCCCACGTAGGCAGCTCTAATACAACACCTACTAATCGCTGGCTCCCCGGCGAGAGAGGCGTGCAAAGGTGCCCTGCTAGGGTGGGTTTCCAGAGCTAATGCTGGAAGAGAAAACATATTCTGATGTTACTCTTTCAAACAGAGCAAAAGGGATAAGGGGAAGAAGCTGTGGCTGTGTGTCAGGTCAGACACCAAGACCTTGAAAGATGTTCATGGGCTGGTAGAGGCAAGGCAGAGAAGACAGGAGCTTTGCAAGGGAAAATGAGACAATGAAGTAATTGTGTGACTTTCACCATCTTCTTGAAAAAGCCCTGTAAAAAACTCCAGCAGATATTCGCTCAGTGAGAGCTGGCAAAACAGCACAAATCTCCTAAATGCAACAACTCAGGATGCAGCTGTTTGTGTCCCATGCCATGAAGTAGCTTGTCCCTGGACAGTAAGCTTAAAACACAGATTCATTGCCAGTTTTCTCCGGACATTCCTTTTGACTGAATCTTACTCTGACTTTGGTAGCCTCCTGATAGGAATATGATACCTACCATGACCCAGACCTCATTAGCTTGTAGTTGCCCAAGTGTCTCAAATCTCTTTTTTATCCCATCATGTATCTCAGCTGATTCAACAGCTTCCTTGGAGAAGGAACAAGCTATAAAAATACCCTCTCCTTTCTAACAATACATCTTCCACCTGTCATCCCCTTTTTCTCTAAATCCTCACAAGTCAGGACCAGTATTTTTGGCTGGGGTGCTGGCAAATGAAACCCATGACTCAGTGGCACTTCTCTGAAGGTGAGAGCTGACGAGGGCTGGGAAAATGCCAGTGCTGGAAACCGAAGCCAGCTCAGCCGCAGTTGATCCACTTTTCCCAGATGGCCATAGATGACCACATCTGTCCATCACCTAGCAAGGCAGCTTAAATTTTGCTTCAGAAATACATTAGGTCGTTGGGTGAGTAGGTTTTCTGCTCTGTGTAACCAGGAAAATCCCTGATTTGTCTTCAAGTCCAGCTCAATATCAAGTGGAGCTATTGCAGAAAAAGCAAAGCCTGCTTTTTCTTAATGCCTGGTTTGATGAAAACAGCTCTTAGGATAACTCAGTTCATCTTATCAAAGGGACTTTAATAAGTTTAAGTTTCTCTCTTTGGTATCAATGGGGCAGTGTGTGCACACTGTGAGGACCTGCTCCTGGGCTCCAGCTTCTGACACTGCATGTGCTGGAGGGCTGGCAAATGCCAGGCAATTAAATATTAACATTTATTGCAGTGTATCCACTTTGTTCTAGATCCAGGGCAAGCTCTTTCTCTCAGGAATGCGATGGTTATGGTAAGCTGAACAACGTGGGAGCTCAGTTATTATGCTCAGTAATGGTAGTGAATAAAGACTCCAGTTAATTTGATGCTGTAGTCCCATTTTGGGCAGGGTGAATAGCTACATAAATAACATAACAACATCTAATCTATCCCTCCAACTCTGATTTAACAATTTGAGATTGATTCATATGCTTTTTTAAAATTACAGTAGTTCTTTTCTTTCTGCTCTACAACTGCTTGGGAAAAGTTTTTATGTACCTTTGAATGAAACTCTCCAGGGAAATTGACCTGAACCATTTGTCTCTCCACTGGTGATGTGATTTCCCTTACAGTATTTATAATGTGCTTCACCAAAATTTCACTTGCAATTCTATGTATAGCAAAGAAAATCTTGGATCACTTGTAAAAGTCACGTCTTTAAGAAAATTTGGGATCAAGTCATAAAAAACAGAGGAGAAAGAAATACTTCAGATCTGACAATACACAGCGCTGAAAGACACTGGATGCAATCAGAGCTACGGCCTCTCTATTTTCTTCATATTTCTCTGCTCTTTTGAAAATTGGTAATCACTTCAAGAACTCAAATTTAGTGGCCATTATACAGCCACACAGGGAGGATGTTGCAACAATTACTGAGAGAGAACAAGCAGAATAGGATTGTGCAAATTCACTTTCCAGCCCCATCATATCTTCTGTGGTACAGCTAGACAGAGGTGGGTGCAGTGTGGATTAATGATTTGCATTTCCACCCTGAAAAAAAAAAAAAAAAAGAAAAAAGAAAAAAAAAAAAGACGTAATAAATCTCTGGAAAGCCTGTGCTCATGTACAAAAGCTAACACAAATGTGTTCTCCCCAGGGAGTCTCAAAGGCAAACAGTAGTTTGGCCAAACAATTTGTCTTTATAATATTGATTCTGTCAAAACAGCACAAATGGAAGAAAAGCCTTTAAGTCTAAGTACCAAAGTGCTGCCTCCATTTGATGTAATGAACACAGGTTTTCGGGAAATGTGGTATCCTGGGAGATGCTGGCTTTCCAGATTTCTGGCAGGTCAGCTCATGGGCTTGGATGGAACTGTTTAAATGACAGTGGCCTGAAAAATATTGCAACCTTCTGCTTTTGAGTGCCCAATTGCACAGCAGGATATGAGTCAGGAGAAAAGGTGAGGCATGTCCTGATTGCTCCAAGTTACTCAAGTGTTCAAGGACATGAGTTGTCTTAGAAGAACACTGGTTGTATGGAAGCAGCACAGAAAAGCCTGATGCTATTTTCTCCAGCTTGGACTCTTGCCTCTCTTTGCATTGTCTTTTTACTGTAGGTGGGGGTTCGCCTGAATTTCCAAGCAAGCCACAGCTCTAGGGGTTGTTGCAGGACACACAGTGCATTCGCTCCTCGGAGAAGGAGCTGGCTGGCTGCTGCTCACCTTCGGCGCCACTGCATACCCAGATGAAATTGTCCATTAGATACGGCTGGATGACCGTTGAAACTATGCCCAGAAATGGGAGAAATGACTGTCCTCTGCTCCTCCAGACCTTCACCTTGAGCTGTGCTGGATCCCTGCTAGGTCCAGATTGGGATTCTGCAGACAGGTCTGGCAAGGAACAGGGGCAAGAGCTTCTCCAGCACAGAGAGGCCCTACAGTCCCCACGTTCTCCTGACTGAATCAAAAGAGTTGGCTCAGTGGTGATGAGAGGAACATTCTCTTTCATGGAAATTTTGGAAAATTTCATAAGCTCTGCCACAGCTCTGCAACCAGTGTCATTTCCAAGCACAGGCTCTCCCACTGTCACTGCCTTGGTCTTGACTTTTGACCTGTATGATTTCCTCCTAGGCTTTACCTGCAACCTCAATTGCTGGCTTTTGCCCAGACCTCTTTGTGGCAGTGACAATCAGAGTTGCCTGAGCAACATTTTCCCCCTCTGTCTCAGTTCCCACACTATGACTCCAGCAGGCAACATAACCCACCTCACACCCCCAATGTACTCTGGCTACCATTGGTACTTTGCATTTCTCCCAGTTAACCTCATTTGCTCCACCAATGCCAAAGCAAACACAGCAGAGGTGCTGTGCGGCACGGATACTTCTCCTGCCATGTGCTCTCACAGTTCTCTCCTCACAGCCTTTGCTGAAGCTTGGTGACACGCCAGCTCCCTTCAAAGACATGCCAGGCATGATGACGCTGCCACTTGTCTCACGCCTGCTGAGCAGCAGGTCAGGTCATAAGACAGTTACCATCCACCCTACATCTCCACATGCCAACCTCTTCTCCATCCTACTTCCACCTCCCACTGGCACCTTCTGTCCTGTCTCCTTGCCTGCTTTCTCCATACTACAGGGCTATTCCATCCTTCCTTCTCCATTGCCCTAAATTCTATTTCTGCCCATATTCCCTTTCTCCCAGACATGGCAGTTTTTGTGATTGTCCCTCAGATCAGCCTGGCTCTCTTCATGCTCCTCTCATTCCCACTTAACAGCTCCTCCCAAGCTGAGGTGATGTCCCTGTCCTCCTGGACAAGTTGTCTTTTTACCAGTGTCATGCTTTTCCTTTCTGTGTCCCCTCTCTTTGGGGTTCAGACACTGGTTTTGTGAGCTTCAGGCTCTTTGTTCCTTTGACTGATCTGCTCAATTTCTCTTGTCCTTTGAAATTCACACTGTTAATTATGGTTCCTGACTAGTTTCCTTCAATTCACTTTCAAAAAGTAGCTTAAACTGGGCTAGAGTCAAAAACACCCGTAGAGAGAAAAAAAAAAAATCAGGAAAGCTCTTTTTCTTATTAACCACACACAAAAAAATATTACTCTCAATCCATTCTAAATTGGAAAAAAAAGAGAACAGACCTTTTACCTGAAGTTAATGGAAGATGACACCTGATGCAAAAAGGAAGAATTCTAAAACTGAAAATGAGTGATCTTATTACAGATAAGTTGTCTGGACGGTACAGTGTCTACCTACTGGACAGGCAAAATGTATCTCAAGCTCATGAACTAATCAGGGGATGATAAAAACTTGTCATGATGAAAAATACTGGGTGCTATCAATAGCATATAATGGACTGAAAATAGGGGTGAGAATCAGCATTGATTATGTGCTTGGCCCTGCTTTTATCATAGTCCATAACCAAACCCCAGTCAAAATCAATAGCAAAAGAAGCTGGGAAACCACAAGACAGCTTTGATCAGGTTGCATTTCTGTGGCTTTGATTTTCAGTTTGAGGTCACTCAAACTGTGTTTCTTGCCTTTTTAGTTCAACCTTCTTAAAAAAGTACGCAGGACTTTGCACCATGATACCTCAATGTTTACATTTCCAGAGACATTAAAAAAAAATAAAGCCAAGGTAAAGTTTGAGTAATCATTTATGACTTCTTTTACCACTCTTCATTTGTTTAACTGTGCACCTGAGAATATACGTGGACGGATGGCTCTTTTGCAGTCACTTCCCAGTTCTTTCCCTCCTGCATCTGCAGCCCAGCAGTGCTGCCCATTTCACAGGTGGAGGAGCACCACGTAGAAGCACTATGAGTCAGATGCTCATTTATTTGCTCAGGTGTCACTCTCATTGCCAAGAGAAATTTTACCCCTGGGTAGGTGTGGGCATCATCACCTTCTTTGTGGACATAGCAGGAACCAGATAGCTCATGATATGATGAAAAGCTCAGCATTTGCAGTAAGAGTCCAAAACATGAAAGCCCTTCTCTCCCTAATGAAGTACTTGAGGATTTTATGATAGGTATTTTTGATGAAGATAGATACATAGTAAGGTAAACTTCGTAGGCAATATGTCTGACTTTTTTTTTTCACCACAGAATTCAGTTTCTCCAAGATTATCTGTGTTTACACCTGTGTCAATGAAGCATATTACTTGGGTGCCTCAAAAGGGACAAAAGTCAGCTCTCAGAGTTTGGTGGCGTCCTTGGTACCTTATAACAAATCAACCTGGGATTTGGAAGAGGAGCTGCAGTAACCCTTCAGCTGTGGGGTACCTCAGTCCTCCCTACAGACAATATGGGAAGGTAGTTACCCTGTGTACACTGTCTAGCTTCCTGCATTCACTGAACATATCGTCAGCGATTTCCGTGCCAAAAGGCAAGATAAGAGGTTACTTCCCACTCATCACATTGGCCAAGGTTGTTATCCTGGTTCAAAGACCAAGGACTTTCAGTGCAGGTTACTCTGAGCTGTGTCTCAAAGCAGCTAGCTTGTAGGTTTGTTGAGAACCTTCAGCAGATATTTTTTGGTCAGGTCTTTCCTTTGTTGACCACTCTAGCCTGGAAGGGAAAACATTCAGTGCTGAAGATCATCAGCATCAGCCAAACCCTGTATTATATTTTAGAATAACAGCCTATTTCAATTAACAGCAGTAAGGGTGGGAGGCCTGATAGTGAAATGTAGAAGTATAGAAATGTAAATGCAGAAAAGCTGAGCCATCATTTTTTCCCTACTTACCAAAAAAAGGAACGTAACCTCTATGGTCTTCTTCCATCATCAAAGGTTTCTCATCCAAAATAAAGCATTTTCTTTCTGTGCTCAGGTGAAAAGGAAAAGAAAGATAAGTCTGGTTTCACATCATGGTGGTGCTTTTGGTTGCATCTATCAAGTAGCTCAGAGCTTCATGGTGAGCTATTGCTTCTGCTGTCCTCCTTTGCCTGAGAGGATTTGAACAGCTCAGGAAAACACCGAGACTCCTGCATATTTTGGGACATAAAGGGAACTTCTCCTAATCTTACCTTGCAGAAATAATCATACAGCATCAAGAACTGATACCCTCGAGATCATTTACTGTAATCTCCATGAGGAGTTAGATAGCCATATGTCATCCTTTTGCCCTCTGGATCAAAAGTCCAGGAACTAAGATGGAAACTTTCTGCACCAAAATGATCACTTTTTGTGAAGTTGCTGTTTGATCAAGAAGCATAATTTCTCTAGATCATTTCTCTGCCTTCACCTGGGCGGTACTATGAGACAAAAGGAGAGTGGGAATAGGGGAAGATTAGGTAAATGGCACTTCTGTTTTATTCTGCACCTACACTGCACCTACTCCAGTTAGAGATCTAAGGGAGGCTTGGAAAGATTGGGTCTTTTTCTCTCCAAATGAAAGGGGAGCACCGTTTCTACCATAAGACAAAAAAAGTAGATATTCACCATTAAAAAGAAAAAAAAAAGTATGAAATATCAAGAGGCAGATCTTCACGTCCAGCACTGCAGGGTTGTGTCTTCTCCTGTGGCTCCCCAAGCCCATGCAGCTGCCCTATGGGGACACCTCGTGGTTCAAGTAACATCTTTGGTTTGGGTGCTGGTGACAGGCTTCAGGGAAATGGGCACCTCTTCATTGCACTACAGTCTATGCAAAATATTTTAACTGCCAGTGTGCCAACTAGGAGGTGAAACATGAAGTTAAATTTGAAGTTGGGAACTAAGGTGGACAAGTCTAATCTATAATTTCCACCCACTCTTCTCCTGATGATGTTTTTACCAGCTAGTGCCCTTTTCAGACAAAACCCAAAATGTTGCATTAGGGATTTGATCTCCCTGAGTATTCATCACTTTTAGATCATACCAATAGCCAGTAGATTGAGGAAGCAATGGTTGTCCTTCACTTGGCACTTGTCAGCCTGCATCTGGATTCTGCATCCAGTTTTCAGGCCCTCAGTACAACAGCAATGTTGATAAACTGGAGATGACTCAGAGAACACCACCAAGATGGTATATGAGGTGGGGCTGAAGGACTGAGGCATGTTCAGCATGGAGATAAGGAGGCTTCAGGGGAATGTAAATGTGGTTTTTCAACATCTATAAGGAGGTGGCTGAGAAGACAGAGACAGTCTCTTCTCACTGGTGCACAGCAGATGACAGACATGAAATCAAAGAGAGGAGTGTCTCACTAGATATCAGAGGAAAAAAATCACAGTGAGGTTAAATAAGTACCAGAGCAGGTTGCCCAGAACAGCTGTCCAGTGTGCATCCTTGGTTTCAAGACTCGACAGGATAAAGCCCTGAGCAACCTAGTCTGATCTTTCTGTCAGCCTTGCTCTGAGCAGGAGTTAGACAAGGGACCTCCCAAGGTCCATTCCAACACGAGTGATTTTACAGCTACACAGCAAACGGTCCCAGTGCTGGATAATAAGGCCACAAACCCATTATTTTCAAATTCCTGTGGTTTTAAAACACATATCTTTGAGAAATTGCCAATTCGGCCAGAGAGAATCAAAACCAGACCAGGACATGGGCTCTTCACTGATGGAAACTTGCAAATGAAGTTAATTACTTCAACACGTGTCTATTAGGCACAGAGAGGAAAATACTATTTTTGCTTTCTTTTCGCCTTGCTGCATGCGTTTAAAACTCCTGCCCAGCTTGAGGCTATCCCAGCGCTCATTTTGTCCTTCTGGAAGAACAACCCTCAGTATTCTTCCTGCAAAATACATTCCCTTCCTTCAACGGTTTACAGGAGGCACTAGTCCCTCCGGCACCATGTGTGTGTCTGTAGACATTTTTCCTCTCCTGGAACTGTGCCTGCCATGTGTTTGTGATAAAGCCTGGCCTCTGACACAGGAAGATTCTGCTCCTCGCAGTGGATTCTCATTTTCCTGAGATGGTAGCAGCAACATGAGCCATGTTCTGCAGCAATGTCCTGTCTCTGTAAAACACCTGATAGCAAGGGCGCAAGTGTTTGTTGCTGGCTGGCCATGCGCAGGGGTATGACACCGTTGAGACAAAGAACCTGTGAAAGACTCACTATTGTCATGCTGAGTAGGAAGAAGTCTGGAATGATTACAGGAAAGGACAACCTGTTTATTTTTTATACTGGATAGAGGTGACATGCAATTAATTTCTGGTGTGATTGTCATGCTGGCCTCCTAGTGGAAAGCCCATCTGTCTGAATTCTTCTCACTGCTTTCCTTAGCATGAGTGAGACTAATCATGTGGGACCACACATTGTTTTTATAGAATGTCTCTGCTCCCTGCACAAAACCTTTTTAACTGCAAAGCTTTCACAGGCATTTTTCTCATGGGCATAACACTGCATGATCAAGTTAGGTGCAATGTAAGGCTCCTTACTAGCTTCATAGAGGACATGTGGGTGCAAGGCAGATCCCAGGTGTCTGATGGACCTTTGCCTGAGTCAGTCAGTCTGTGATCATCCAAGGCATCAAGGAACCATCATGCTCATAAACTAAACTTCCGATGACAGGAATCAAAGCAATTCACTCACACATCCACAGTTGATCTGTTGTACACATCAAGACCATCACTGCTAGTTGAGGAGCTGGCCCAGACAGGTGACATATATGTGAACTCATCCTTTGCAGAAGAGGCCACTTTCCTTCTCTCTGCAGGACCTCAAGGTCTTTCCGTTCCTGTTGTTTCTTTCTCAAATATTTACATTTGCATTTTTATTAAACCAAATTATTTATTCAGAAAAAAACAAGAGTTTCTTTTTTTCTGTGAAGACCTGTGTGCCAAACAGAGTCTGATTTTCCCAAATGCATCACTGGGTATAATAAAAGATTTTTGTCCCTACCTGCAGATTTTGCTTCACCTGTAGACTTAGATACTGCCTGGATACCCAGACATCTGAATAGGAAAATAGCAACTATTGTTGTCATTTTTTGCATTGGTTATTACACATGTTTGTAATGCATAAATAATTTAACTGAGTGCTTCTACAGGAACATCCAGAAATGACCTCCTCACCAAGGTGACCAGGTGGCCTCATGACAAGAAAGTTTCAGAAAAGGCAACAGCAGGGCGTAACAAGGACTAGCTTCCCACTCATGTCACAACACAGAGAGAGGGCGAGCAGTTGTGCCTTTTATGCTCAGCAAAAACAACCTCCAGCAGATACATAGTGAAGAAAATAGGAGCTTGTCTATACCTCGAGCCTCACCACCTTCCCACACTACCTTTGCTTTTTGCCACTTTCTCTCACCATGGGCATGACAACAGGACAGGTCTGTACTACGTTTGTGCAAAGACCAGGGGGCAACACATCCACATCGGTGTATCACTGCTGTGGAGAGGGCAGGTGTCTCACCATGGCTGGACCATGGTATTCCTCATTCCCCACACACCCTAGCACAGGAGGTGCTGGCTGCCTAACCTCAGCCCATGGGTTCTCTCCCATTCTCTTCCTGGTTTGTTCCTAAAAAAAAAAAATTCAAGCAAATTGGCTTTTCAGGTTTCAACATTAACACGCTTATTTTGTGGTACAGGTACAGTCGGTGTGGGAGAACTGAAGGTCAACAGCATGGTGCAGGTACAGCCTGCAGATATAAAGTTTTTATCCATTACATTCAACCTGACAATCTCTTCTCCACTCAAAGCAACTTCCAGCATTTCTAGATTACTTAAATAAATCATCAAGTTGCTTGCATGACTGTCTGCATACATATTTTAACAGAGAGATACATGAGTTACATTAGTGCAGGCACACAGCTGGAAACCACAAGGCTCCTTCTCCTACACCTCCCATGTCCTGCAGTCCTTTAGGGCCCCTTGCAGCCCTGTGAAGTTGCCACAAGTTCCCAGCAAGCTAGGAAACCTCCATAGGATTAGTAAAGCACATAATTTCTTCTGATCTACTGCTCACCAGCTGAAAGGAGGGAAGCTGAAGAGGAACAGAGGAACAAGGAGAGGGATGTGAATCATTCAGCTGAGCCCACCTCCCCACATGAGAAAGTGTCACATAAGTGAAGGAAGTGTGGAAGGGCCCAGATCCAGGCACACTGGCCAAAGTGACATGCTGTTCAAGTGGCAAAACCCCCATAATGACCCAAAAGCAGTTAGCAAGACATAACACCACCTGAGTCCCAGGATGCTAGCAAGCATCAAAGGGGAGAAACTTGTTCTTTGTTGACTCAGATAACTGCAGTGGTGTAGAACATGTAAGACCTGAGTGCCAGACCCACATATGTGGCAAGCGGTATAGAACCAGAGCCAGGAGTGTGTGTGGGATGACTGAAAAACAGACAGACAGACAACACCCTGCTATTAAAGAAAACAAAGCTCTGAGGGTGAGACCTTGGGAATTTGATTGGGAGTGAAGGGATGGGAGGCTAGGGAGGGAGAAGAAGAAAGCCTTGAAAAAACCATCCTGATATGCTGCTTTCCCAAGGGGCTGCAAATCAAAGAGGATTTCTTCTCAGCAGGAGGAGGTCTAGAGGACAGTCAGCTCCTCATACGAAACTGGTAATGGCACGCCAGGAAAGCATTCTCTTCTCAGGGGGAGAGGCAGAGGTAACCGCAGCGAGTGATGCTTTGTGCAAAATTTTCTGTTTTCCCAAACAGAGAAGCTGAACGTGAGCAAAATGTGTTGAATTTTACTGCTACTAGCATAGTGGTATTTTCTATTATTATTTTGCTATATAAATAAGTGCTTCTCATTCATTACAAAATGTTATGGACTAGAAAATAGGGGAAATATTGCATGCTACAGTTGCAGTGAAAACTTCCGTTCAGACAACCAAAAACCAGCTCCATCAAACAGGACTCACAATGATGATCTGCATTGGATGCTGCCAAAAGTCATCTGATACACAGATGGCAGAGGCGGATGTCAGTTCTGCTCTACAGAAGGACAACGTCCTCTACATGGCACAGCACAAACTGCAGGAGTGCTGGGAAGGTATCTGCATACGCTGTGCTGGGCAGAGATGGAGAAACAGAAATAGAAACAATCACACTATGACTACATATTTGAGTGAACAATTGGCTGCCAACAAGCAAGATGACAAAGGCTTTCTGTATTTTTATGATAGAAAGCTCATGCAAAAATTCACAAATATTGCTACAGAGTTATTTTCCCTACAGGAAACCTGTAATAACCTAGCAGAATAAGATCCTGGTGGTTTTTTGTTTTGTTTTGTTTTGTTTTTTAAGGTATTCACATGTATTTGGTATACGTAGTATATATATTACAAATTTATTCTGCATGGCCATCAGATTTATGGGATTTAAATGAGAACAAATACAGGATGCATATGTGGCAGAAGCCTTCCTAGGGAAGTTATAAGTGACTTATAAACCCCAAAACTTACAGATGCTGTTAAACGGCAGTGCTTGGCTGCTGTCCTCTCCTGCCAGCCAGGGCAGGAGAGTCTCATAGACACCAGTCCAGCCCTGCAGGGATCCAGGGATGGGGCACTAGGGAGGTGCTGCCAGGAGTTTGGTTGTGGATAGACGGTTTGTAGCAATTGAAACCAAATGGTTCCTCAGCTTTTACTGTAACCAACCTAAGCACTAAAGAGAAACTTAATTTACCCCACGTTCAGTTTTGCGGTGATGCAGCTAGATAGGAGCATGGCTTACATGGAGCCTGTATTAAATATTTCTCTGTGCAACGTGCAGATGAATCACCTGGCACTTGCCAAAAAAGCCAGCCTTATCTCCTATGGCTCTGCAAAGAGATATGGAAATGGCTTGTAACCCTCTGGCTGGCTACCTCCATCCTCCGGGTATTTCCATTCAGTGACATCAACAAGCCCAAAACCCACAGAGGTGGCCTCTGGTTGGTCTCCAAGCAGTTCATCTCCTCTGTCTCCCCACAGGAAGACAGAGCTTCAGGGGAGGCTTTCACTGTTTCTCAGAGGACGCAGATGTTTATCGTGGAGCAGGCTGCTCTGCAGGCATCAACACTGGCACCGCCAGCAGTCCACATTAAAGAGATGCTACCAAACAGCATTTGGGTTTCTAGCCATACAGTATTTCACAATAAGGAGCGTTGCTAGTCTTTAAGTTTTTGCCTTAAAAGCCCACAAAGTAGCATAGCCACCTCACCTGTATTTAACTTACCAGTTAGGAGAGAAGTTAACAAGTGAGGATTGCTTGTTTTGTGGCTTGCTTGATGATTAAGAAGTGGCTGAGTTTTCCTGCTCCATTTTCTTCTCACACTGGTGTTACCTCGTACATGGCCACCCTATCTTCTCCAAAGTGCTTAGAAGGAAACTCTGACCACGCCTTTAATAGCATCCCCCAGCTAGGGCTTTCAACTCATTTTGCAAATGTCAACTAAAAGAACCTGAGGGGCAAAACTGAGTTATCTGGCTGCTGCTGGCCAGGATATTTCCTGCAGAGCCAACAGCAGAACTCGTTTCCTGAATTTATAACTCGATCTCAAGCGCTGTTCTTACTTGGAAATGGAAGACAGGGTCACTGGCAGGGGTAGTGCCAAATGTCTAACATAACATGTGTCTGGAGTTTATCCTCATTGCCAAGGAGAAGCTACGCTTCATGTAGACATACCCTCTATTGGATGGAGGCAGGTATCAACGCTGCTGGGGACAAGGGCTAGCTGATACCTTCCCTCTCCTGTCCAAGAGTTTCCTGAGCCCCCAGCCTTTTATTTCTCTGTTTTCTTGTGGTCAAATATTTAAGTCCTCCAGGTGAAAAAAAAATCCTCCCCGTGTGACTTCCTCTCTACTAGCTCCATCTGGAGGCGCCAACAAAACTTGTGTTGTAACATTTTATTTATTTATTTATCTATTTATTTAGGATTTAAGGCTGTCTTGGCATTCAAAAACACTGATGCCAAAAAACATCAAGGTAGTGGTAGCTGTGGATGCAATTGTCTGTTGTTGTCCAATCCCCTAAGCAGAGCCAAAAGCATTATTCAGCTCAGGGATCCATGTAAAAAATACTTCACTTGACAGTAACCTGGGATAAACACCAGATACATACACTGCCCTCTTCCAAAGGAGGAGTTACATAGGACAACCCTGGTGTGAACACTTGACACCTTAAGGTGAAGAAAACATCTTCAAAGCTTCTTGCTCTGCAAGTCTAATAATAACTAAGTGCAGAGGGAAGAGGGCATATCAGACCAGAGGAAAGCGGGACATGAAGCTTCTACAAGGTGGCCCTTTCTCCAAGATTTTTCTGCTTTAGGAACAACTTGCACAAAGATTTGCAGCCTTGGAGTTGTGCTTCCCACTCTTTGCTCCCTCTCTGCCTCCACTAGTGAGACAGCTATCCCAGGAAGCTGCAATTTCTTCCCCACCAACAGACATCCTAAATAAAACTATCTCAGCACTAGCAATGTCATTTTGTAGGCTTAAGATGCATAATGATTTTTGGCCAGTGATGGTCTGGGGAGACCCATACAAAGAGAGAATGAGGAAGGGACCTCCTGATAAGGAATAACAAATTTTATTTTTATAATTATCCCAAAAGCTGGATGTGACTCCCCAGCCAGAGCAGCACCAGACTGATATTTAATGTACCCAAGGTGCTCCTGTCAGATCTTGTCTTGTCTGACGTCCACACAGCATGAAGGCAGGATGTTGCCAAATCTATTTTTTCCTCTTCTAACAGATAACAGGCCCATGCTGGAAGCTCCTGTCAAATCAAGCTGCTGCTCTTGAACTCTGAGTCTGCAAACAGCTGGGCAATGGCATGTCTATTAGTTTAAACTATTTGAGGAAAAAATCTGCCCTTTTTCAATCACGAAATGCACTAAAGGCCTGATGGGTTTATTTGGATGTGGCAAAAACCCATCTTGAAATTGTCCAAACCTGCCTTCCTTATCTTTCCCTCTAATGTCACAATTACAGTGTGTAACCAGGAGTGGCACCTTTATCCCTTGCTACCTGACCCTTGTTCCAACACTGACTGGAAGTTGTCCCCTGCTGACCTCCTGACTCTCACCTATTGCTTCCTACTGAGCTGTTTTCCCTTTTTTTAGCCCTGGCAGACCTCTATGTTTTCTTGTCTAGTGTACTGCCCTTCTCCATCCTCAATCCAGCTGGGAGTATTGGGCATTGCTAGTACACATCCCCATGTCCCTTCAGGATGTGTGCACAACACTGCCAGGCCCATCACGGTTTATATTTACTTTGGAGTTAATCTCCCTTTAAATACAAGAAATAAATGCTAACATTGCCTTTTAGGAAGGTTGGTTTTTTAACTTAGAAAACACACACATCCTTTGAGGGGTTAATTATCTCCTATGACCTCTTCACTGAGGAATAAACTTGATTCTTCCCCATCTTCCTTGGCTCTTTGCCTTTCTGGACTCCCTCCAACTTTAGCTTCATAGAGTTCTCCTAGGAAGGACCTGCCTTCAAGAAAATGGTTTTTTTCCAGAACTGGAGGTCTGAGTGGGAATTAGCACCATGTGCCCATATTTGTGGTTCTGAGGAAGTGGCACATTCTCCATTTAAAAACCTTCTGAACAGCAAGCTTACCTCTGGGGCTTGCTTTCAAGCCCATTGGCGTAAGCAGCTCATGTTGTGCCTCCCTTGGTCAGGCATCTTTGCATATAAAAAGTGCTTCTGTTGTCAGCTCAGCATGCAGAAGAGATTTGGCTAATATTGCTCTTTACTCTTTCTTTCAAGCAGAAAGCCCAAATGTTGACTTTCTTCACCCCTTTGCAAGTGCAAAGGTATGGGTAGAGCTTCCTGTTGCCACCTTCCCAACCAAGAGAAATACCACCATCTGCAGGAGGGATCTTGATGGGCTTGCCATGTGAGGCAGTATTTACTGTGGCACCAAAACTTGTAGCTTGCTGTTTTTCCTGAAACCCACCCACTTCTCTTGCTGTGTTTGCTTTCTTATAAAACTGGTTTTCAGACAGACTATTAAGTCTCTGTTAGTGGGCTTTCAGCAGGGATTCAAATTGCTCCTGAAATAACTCCCAAGCTGGTTTATTAGTGGCTTCCCAAATCTTCCATCTCAAGCTTTGAAAGGATTCTGTTCCAAATGGCTTAGGAATTAATCATATAATAATTTTGTTTTCATTTAGTTTCACCAAGGTGTATTGTTGGTCTCATTTTAGAATGACTCAAGCTGCCTGTGTTTGTGAGAAACACTTGTGAATGAGAAAGCAAACCTGCTCATATAATCAGTGAGAAATTCACAACAGAAGGCTATGGTGGATCTCAGCAAAATGCAAACCCGTGGCTTTACAAATGCTGATTTGGCTTGAAAAATGGAGCACAAAGTTTAGCAAACTGAAATTTCTATATTCTCAGCCTTTGATTTTGTTTTGATATTTTGCCTTTGCCTGTGTGTGCGCACTGCTGCTGCTGCTGCACACCCCAATGCTAATGGACTCACAACTCAGCCCAGCAGCTCCGTGAAGCCAACCTGAGCTGCTGGGCTAGAATTACCTGCTTAGGTATGTCCTGGCTCCAGTAGTGCTGGTAACAAAGGAAAGTTCACCTTCGTCCCAAGTATTATTAGTTGCTTGCTACAATAAAGTCATTCATGCTTGATCTGCGCAGCTTAATGAAAACCATGAAGGTCTTGACTTGGAGAAACTGTCAGGTGGCTCCTCTGAACTCCATAGAGGTTTTCCATCATGATCTGATCAGGGGATTCTGTGTGTGTGTGTGTGTATGGATGCACACAATGTATGTAGCAGTGTCATCTGCCAGGAAGGCAGCAGCTATCTCTTCCCTCCCAGATTTGCTCTTCAGCTGCGATATGAAGAGTGAAGAGAGGGAGCGGGCACCACAGGAGCAGGATAGCCTGAATTTGGGCCTTTCTGACAGAGAGAAATTAAGACATTGTGGTGTGAAGTCAACATGACTGAGAAGTCCTGAGTGGCCACAGACTTGTTCATGCAGGGTATTTCATCAGGAGTCAACAAATTGTCAGAGCCTCAAATAGGAGTCGGCTTGGGTTGAGTTTCTAATTCTGCCTGCAATTCAGGCAACAAATCACTCTTGGGTGTATGAGAGAAAGTAGCAAAGGTCTCTGTGCAAACCCTTTGTATTATTTAGCTACAAACCCCTTGGATGACTGTGGTCAGCAGACTCAAAAGAAGAAAGTAGCTGTATAATTACATTTTTAGTAATATATTTCTATGGGCCATTAAAGATCTGTAAAACCAAAACCAGGGCTTATTTCTGGCTAAGCTGAAGACTGCATTTCTACTAAGTTCTCTGTTTACCTGCAGTTACAATGTTTTATTTTAAGCAGCTGACTGTCAGCCACTGTTCTGATACAATAGCATTTGTCAAGCTCTTCTGCAAAGCTGGCACTTTAAAAGTTGTTGAAATCTGGTTGTTTTTTTTTTTTTTAAAGAAAACCCAACTTGGTATTTTAACACAAAATAGCTGTATTTTCATTTGCAAGTAGTTTTATGTATGCAAGTTCTTCTTTATTTACTACTGAGGTGCAGTTATCCTCTAGGATTTGCTATTTGGAATTAATAATGTGTCTATAAATGTAAAAAAAGTCCCAAACCACAGGAAATGGGAAAAAAAAAAGAAAAGCAAAAAACCCCCATTTCTAAT
The DNA here is from genome assembly GCA_024611175.1 of Megaceryle torquata. NCBI lineage: Eukaryota > Metazoa > Chordata > Aves > Coraciiformes > Cerylidae > Megaceryle > Megaceryle torquata. The sequence continues at coordinate 27,464 of JANIJG010001305.1, read as the reverse complement.
AAACTCTTCCAGGACAACTTCCCTCTGCTTCTGTTTATACAACAGTTTTCCTGGTTTATAAATCTTGTGCTTTGAAAGCACACTGAATCTGTTTTACTTGCCAGAGAAGTTCTCCTGCCTTCCCTTGTGCAAAGTGAGATTCAAATCCTATTGATTCGATGATACCTTAGGTCATGGGTGCGAAGCATCCATGAGCATATGTGAGCATCAGCATAATGTTGATTGAGATTCATTTATAAGAGCTTAAGTTTCCAGATTCACCTGCAGTCATTGTAAAAAAAAGATCAGGAATGGTTGCAGTAGGAGAACAACAATGTAACACAAACTTGAAATAGTTGTTAATTTGGGGAAAGGCTTTATTTCTTCTCTCCTGCAAATTCTTGCTAGGAATGGAAAGTTGCCAGGAAAGCACAAAGAGATCAAATTTGCAGCCTGCCTTGTACAACTTTCACTCGCATGAAGGGAGGATTTGGGACCCACCTTTTCTAGGTGCTCATGTGACAAAGCATGACAGACATGCTGAACAGTTTCCAATCTCCCCTGGGAGCCTTTCTGCCAACACAGACTCAGCCAGAAGCCCTGATGTTCTCAGCTGCTCCATCCAGAAACCTTCCGTATCTGACAATTCAAGTCTTCATTTCCTCCAGGATTCATTTATCAAAGAACACTTCTATGTACTCACAAGTTGCTGTTTGAAGTCCTAACTTTTGTTCCCTTGCGGAAGTAATAAGCAAGAAAGAAGTGGATATGAAATTCCTTCCTGCACAGAAAGTTTATATGTACTGAAAATACTCTCCTTGCTAATCAAAGAATAACCTTTGTTATGTATGTATTTAGTTGTTTAAAAGATGCAGTTGGTGTGAACACATGCAGAGGCTTTCAATCACATGGGTCAGAAGTTTTAAGTGCAAACTCCTGCTAGTTGCTCAGAGCCAGGTCCAAAGATGGAGCTTACACAAGCTCTCTGGTTGCTTCAGTATTTGATCACCCTGAGGTGTGAGAAATCAGCTTCTGGTGTTCCAACCTGTGGCCACTGCCCTTTACCTTCCACTATACTCCACTGAGCCTGGCTGCGCTTTCTCTGTGTCTTCCCATTAGGCAGTCATTGACAAGAAGACCTCCTCTGTGCATTTCCTTCTTCAGGATGAAGAAACCCAGCTCTCTTAGCCTCGTCTGGTACACCATATCCTCTAGCCCATGAACACTCAAAGAAAAAAAATAAATCACAGAATAGAAACATTTCAACGAAGAGCAAAGTACTTAATACCGTAAGTTTGGAGTACCAATGTGCAAGCTTCCTCTTGCCCTAGAAAACTGTAACAGTTGGAAAGGCGGGAGGAAAAAAAAAGTGGATGGCTACTCTTCTTGCTTTCATGTGCGTATTTTCATAGGGCACCTACTAAGAGAATAGCAAAGTGCTGTGCAAAAACAGTGCAGACTGTAAAGAGCAACACAACCCACAGTAAAAGAGCTACCCACAGCAGGAGGGAATCTCCCAGAAGTATAAAAACTGAAGAAAGCAGAACAGAGAACAAAACAGTTCTGAAATATGAATACAAAGTATATCCACCACTTGCTAGTTTGAGTGTTTGTAAGAGCGGGGTAGTAGTTAAGCATGCAGTGAAAGAGCAGATGAGAGATTTCCTCTGAAAATGCTTCAGAGGTCTGGAGGAAATACAAACAGTGCTTAAAACTCATAAGAGGAATCAAATATTGATTAAAGTGCTAACTGGAGCAGTTAAATGTATCATGAGATAGTCTATCAAGCACCGAGGTTAATTATGCAATTGTTGTGAAACACCAAGTGTTACAAGCATCACTTCACAGAAGTGCGTCGTATCCTAGAGCAGGCTGCTTTAAAATAAACATTAAAAAAGTAAAAAAAATCTGAAGAGCCTGAATTTTCATATTTAAAATATTTAGGTTTTTTACTACATTGTGATGTCTCTGTAGATGACAGCACAAAACATACCACACACCAGCAGGTTTTATCATATCTTACTTATGTTTTTCAGGCACAGATGTGTACTCTTCAGTTTGCAGCCTTTTTAAACTAAGTGTGCACTGTAGCTATCTCCTGTAACATTCACTGTAAAACATACTGTTTTAAAACAAGCTGTAGCATGGCAATTACTAGAATTAATTCCTGTTGTCCTTGGGTTCATGCTGAAATGAGATTTTACTGACTTTGTATGAAACACTGGAAGACAATCGTTACATCAGCAGCTTTCCTTACCTCCCAAATTTCTGCAGAAGTTCCCAAACTGTCATGAAATGTCAAGATGTTGTTTTCTTATCATTCCTCCAAGGCTGAACTCCAAGAGTTTAGAAGAATGAGAAAAACAGTGGAAAAAATACAGTATATACTTCTTGTCTATTCTTTAGACTCCAAGAACACCTATGTTCTTGCAATAGCTGCTTCGTAAATGTTCAAGGCAGCAGACATTTACATTTTCCAAAATGCTTGTTTTCCAGCTATTTATGTACAGTAACTCTTTGCTGCATTACTGTTACTGTGCTTAGCAGCTGCAGTAACATTCCGAGAGCAGAATTATTATTAAGGATAAGCTTACTGATGTTTGCTGGAGCTCAGCAAACAATAACTTAGCACTAACATCGTGCATAGGAAAAATCCCATTATTGAGAGAATTTGCACTCTGCATATAGGGCAGTGAAGTATTTAAGGTATGGTACGTCTACAGAAATTCCCAGAACAACAAACCTAGTCTAAATCCCTTAAGTCTACATAAGGTAGGTTGCTACAGCAGGAACAGACAAAGCCAGAGACTAGGAGAAGAGTTATGGCAACATTCACCTGTGTGTTTGCAAAATACAGTATGATGTATTTTAGCCTTCCTGAAGTTACAAGAGCTTGTAGGTTGCACTAGGAAAAGTCTCAAGCAAGTATACTTGCTTGAGACTTTTCCTAGTGCACTTGGTTTTAACCTTTTAACCAAGCATGCCCTTGTCTCCTGGGACAACAGGTTTAGGATCTACAATCAAATTAGTACTGAGCTACAGCACCAACAGTGCTTTTGAACTGCAGTGCTGGAGACTTTTGTGTCTGATGCCAACATAAAGCAATTTTGCCTGGAAAAGACAAATGGAAGTGCCAGCAATCAACAAAGCTTCTTAAAACTAGTTTCTCTCAGTTTCTTAAAATAGGCCTTTGAGGATTTTTTTTTCTGTTGTACAATCAAATAGTGCTAGTTACAGAACTAAAACACAGAAATCAAAGGCAATCCATTGCTCGTAGCCATTATGGGATTAAGCATCTTTTAATGTATCTATTGACAAACACTGTAAGCATAACAAGAGTGAACAGTATATAGTTGGGAGTCTGTTCAGTGATAGGCTTGAGTCACTGAACTACTGGTTCAAGAAGAACTATTGGCATTCTAATTTCATTTTCAGTTGAGCCACAGGATGCTGAAGTGATCATGGACTAGAATGTGTTCCAGTAGTGCCAAATTCTAATCAAAACTCAGATTGTGCGTAAGTAGCCAAGGCAAACAATTACTCTGTATCATACACAGAAAGCAACTAGTATCAAACAAAGTTTGGTCAACAAACTAGTTTTACTTCTTTAATAACCTTTTTGCTAATAACTCAATAGGCACAACAGTACCAGTAAGCATATGAACTTTAAGATGCACAATTGCCACAGACTGTTGACTTGAATACAGTAATAGTGTTTGGTAGCAGACTCATAGACGACTTTTGGATTCTTCCACTCTTAAATGATTTTGTATTGCCTCATCACCTAGTCATGCACTGGAGAGGAATTCGACAGCAGTCTCCTTCTCTTCAGTTAACTCCTTGGCAGTCAGATCCATCTTCTCACGAGAAAAATCATTAATAGGAAGACCCTCAACAAACTTCCAGGTCTTGTCCTGTTTGAAAACAAACAAAATAGCCCTTCTATAGAACAAGCTTCATTCAGACTGCACGAAGGAAACTGCAGTGTAAGAAACAGAGTTTATGGCCTTAAAAAACACACACAGGCAAAAGTTTTGTTTTCAGATGAAGAATACAACCAGCGTTGCTACTCATGTCAGATTCTACTTTTCTACAGCTACTACAAAATGGCAAATAACAGTCCTGTCTGTGAAAGACTGTAAAAACCTCCACATCCCAGTAACTGCAGTTACGTGCTAAAAGCACAGCTGTTAACTAGCTCATACAACAGTTCAACTAGGTCTTGCAGAAGATACTTAGATTTAAATACAGTCTAGTTACCTTGATCACAACAGGGAATGAATATAGCAAGTCTTCAGGAACACCGTAAGAATTGCCATCAGAAATTACTCCCATGGAAACAAATTCTCCCTAAAAACAGAAAAGGAAGGGATAAATAAAGTTTTCACTGCTAGAAGCAAGAAAATTTTAATTTCCAATATACTACATCTCCTGTGACACAATTTATTCCCCCTCTCAACACATATACACACTTGAAGTCAAAGGTACCAGTGTGTAATCATAGCATTAGGCACACAAGCATTTAATCAAGAGCAACATCTTACCGCTGGAGTGCCAAACCAGATGTCCCTCACATGATCACAGATAGCTTTGGCAGCTGACATCGCACTGGACAGCTTCCTAGCCTTAATAACGGCTGCTCCACGTTGCTGAACAGTCTGCAATTAAGAGAAAAACCCTATATTGTAAAGCAGGAAAATTCTGGCTTGGTCTAAACACCGTTAGTAAATCCCATAAGGAAAGACTGCCTTACAAACATTATTTAATTTCATCAGTTCACAATACAGTTCTGTCACTGAATGATCATGGCATACAACCCAAAAGCACAATCTAGAAGAGTTTTGTCAAGACAAGAACATAATAGAATATTTATGAGGCTGGTTCACTTCTTAGTACCTGGTGTAGCTAGCAGGCCACTAACTTGTTTCATACCACTCAGATGGTTCAAGTTTTTACCACTGAGAAGACTTCATGTCCATTCACAGTAACAGGTATCTCAGAGCATCAGTGGGAATTAAAGGGTTTTTTTCCTGAATACCAACATAAATTACTAGTTGATCTCAATCACACAATATTTAACTCATAAGCCTAACTTAATTCCTGAAGATAGCTGAACCTACCTCCCCACACTCAGGTTTATGTTTAGATATTTTCTACTTAAGAATTGTACTTCTTGGAATTAGCATAGCTTCTTAAACCTTGTATTTTATTGGGTTTTTTTAGTTATGTTTTGGTAAGGCTGTATGCCAACTAGACTCCAGTCTAGAAAGCAGGAATTATGAAATCTTATCTCAGGCAAAACCTTCTAGCATAGACTAGCATTACAATGCACCTAGAAGGCCAAACCAGTATCCTGCCTTGGCAATGTAAGATACAGAAGGATCGAGGACAAGGACAGGTTTCCCCTTACACTCTGGCTCATGAACTTTGGTTGCGATCATGCAATCAGTTATTCTGCAGTAACAATCATGAACTGGAGTAAGCTATCACCAGAAACAAGATAGGCCAGAGCATGGTCGTATGACAAAACACACCCTCAGTCAAAAATAAAGGTGACTTGGCTAAGCTACAGTACGTGGCTGTCAGCATGCCAGTAACACTGCAATACCAAGCAAAGTACAGCTACTTGGAGTCACATTCATCAAGAGCTTCAGTAATGTCTGTTTCACTTCATTTAGGTAGCCTGTGCTCTTGATTGATTAATACCATTCTTTTGTTTTACTATGCTACATTATTATTATTATTACTATTATTAAGACATTTGCAGGTTTTCTGTAGATTTTTCACATTCTTTTTTAGAAGTGCTGCTGACAAGGCCATGAATTTAGATTTGGAAAGCATATGTGCACATGCACGCACAAGCATGAGCAGGTGAAGGGCTGTTGGGCTTCTTCTGGTGGGTGGGGAGCAGCAAATGGAAGATCATCCTACCGCATCTACAAAACTGCTCAAAAAAGTCAACATAGTTACTGGTGCTTGTGTGTTAGATGAGTTGCACCTGAGCTATCAAAATTATTTTTGTTGAATCCTTTTAGCACTTCAAATGGATTTTTCTAGTAGTATTTACATAGGCTTTTATAATGCCTTGAATTTTTCAAGAGGAAGTAACTAATAGAGACAAGCTATCTGAAGATGACTTATTCTAGTGAGATAGGAAGAGCTGCTTCACTAAGTCAGTTACAATTTCATATGAGGTTATGAGACAGCAGAAGCACAAAATGATAATTTTAAATAAAAACAAAAACAAACGAAAAACCCCCAAAACAAAAGCCTAACAAAGCAAAACAAAAAACCAAGACCAAGATCTTACCAGGATAAAGTCTCCCTTCAGCCAGCTGTCATCTTTTATAGCTTCATAAACTCCAACTTCCTTTCCTTTCACATTTACCTTCGCATGGTTAACATCTGGATATTGAGTGGAGGAGTGGTTGCCCCAGATGATAACATTCTTCACATCATTAGCAGTCACACCAAGTTTCAGAGCAATCTAATCAGAAATTAAAGATGTCCACTGTATTAAATTCAGGTTCTCAATTCACAGGCTTCTTTGAAAACACTGCTCTGTTTGCATTTAACAGAAAGCATTTGATTTTGAAGAGGCCCTTTTTACCTGAGATTTAGCTCTGTTGTGATCCAAACGAGTTAAGCAGCTGAAGTTCTCCTTTGGTATTGATGGGGCTGACTTTGACGCAATCAGGCAGTTAGTATTTGCCGGATTCCCAACTACCACAACCTAAAAACAAGAAAGGAGAAGGGAAATGTAGAAAGATGAAGAAGCTATTTCTGCAAAACAGCTCCCTCAAGTGAAATACATGGCTTTGCCTTCAAAGAAACTATCAAAACATTAAGCTTCCTAAATCTCTGGGCTGTCTTCAACAAGATTGTTTTTATATATGTGTTGTTCATAGCCACTGTGTCTTCTATAACTGCACAGAAAAATACTTTCTAGCTTGTTATTTATCATTCATCATTCAAATGTGAAAGAGAACAAGACTTCTAGGGATATCTGCACACCAAACCACAGCCTGGTCTCAATCCTCATCCTACTAGATACAGGGAAAGCAAGACACATACATACTATTCAACCCACAGTGAATTCACCATCACCTTTTAAATGTTTTCTAGACTGGCTGCCACTGCTTCATATAATTGCTTTATAATTAAGAAAGCCAGAACAGTTACTTATCTCAATGTTCATAGGCAGTTAGAAGTAAAACACTGCCTGAACTTCGATCAATTAATTACTATGGAAGACTGATTTTCATTCATCCTTCATCTACTAATGTGTCTCAAATGATTAATGTCAAGCTCCATATACTCTCAATCACACAGGCTAATCTTGAAAACTTCCCTTTGTATTTCCCCTTTTGAAAGTGAGTTCAGTAAATTTTCCATTACTCTGCAATAGTTATACTGATAGGTTTTATTCCAACTGTATAAAGAAGCAAACAAGTCTTTGGAAGCAGTAGGAAGTTCATCAGCAGAGGAAGCAGACATTAAAAAGTCAGTTACAAAGCACAGTTGGAGTCAGGCTCTGAGATTAAGAGCAGTAGGAAAGCAGCCACATGATCCCATTAACTGAGCTGAAGGAATCTGAGAGAACAATTAAAAGCTTCCAATGCTCCAAAGACTAAGACGAAAACAACCTAAATAAAGCCGATTTTTTTGTGCAACTGTAATTCCATATTGATACTGATGTTAAGGGTCATTATGTTAAAGCCACAGATGGATATGAAGTAGGCAGCTGCATGTAGATAATCTAGTTCTCCTAGAGAAGAGTGATAATGAGCAGAAGACTGCATTTTATTTTTTAATACAGCTGACTTTGGGTTTTCTTCTTAGACTTGCTGGCACCAATTCTAAGTATGTGCGGGCTACAGCAGTAGAATATAAGACTTGCCTTTTTCACCCAACAAATTAAGGACTAAATCATCTACCTTTTAAACATATTTATCTCATCTAACCTTGACTGTGGTATATTTTCCAGGGCTTATAGAAAGGAATGCCTGCGCCAAATAGGCTCCTGCTTGTGCAACGTCATTCTACAATGTATTTAGATCTCTACATAACTCAGAGTTAAGTTTTTCAATTCAGCTTCTATATTCACCTTGACAGTCTTTTTGGCATACTTGTCCAAGGCTGCACCCTGAGACTTGAAAATTTTCACATTTGCTTTGAGTAAATCCTTCCTCTCCATGCCCTCTCTCCTTGGCATGGAGCCAACCAGAATTGCTACGTCAAGGTCTTTGAATGCAACTTCCTCCTTGTCTGTTGGAATAACCTCTAAAAAAAGGAAACATTGGAAAAAAAAAAAATCTAAGTAAGATAAACAGTCATGGCAAAGCATTAATGAAAATATTCTTTATTTCATAAATAATATATAATCTAATATGATACCACCATCACCTTCCCCTTCCAAAAATAGAAGTATGGTCATTTGGCCCTAGCTGTACAGATTAGGAACTCTTTAATGGCAACTATTTATACATAAATATTTATCTAGCGCTTTGGATATAAATTCTGGAAACATAGGAGTAATCTGTGTCAAAAGGTAACTTTCATGTCTATCTCTCTAAATATGAATGCATATGTATATATGCATATTATACACATGTATGCTGTTCTTCACTTCTACAAAAAAAAAAAATCTCAGTGGCAAGTATCAACACAAATGAAGTTTTCCTCTCCCTTTAACAATTCAAACTGAAGAAGGTTTGATTTGTACAAGAGCTAGTAGCTACATACTTTTTTATAAAGTACTCCAATCATTACAGAAGCATCTACTGGCTTCCTTTCTTCTGCTTATTGAAACTATCAGAACTTAATTTGTTTACACAACTCAACGAGCAATTTTTTAACTTGTGTTTATGCAGAAGATACTTTTAAAGAATAGATTTTTTTTTCCTTAATAAAGACATGTAAGCCATATCTGAAGATAAATTGTTATGTCACCATGAGGCCAGAACACAAGGCATAAATGCACAAGTATCTGACAATTTGCTGCACATGTGGACTACTCAGGATTAGAAGAGAGCAAACAAAACACAGGTACTTGTGCAGCCAGTTCTTTACACAAAACAAATTCGTTGCCATCCTTGATTTACAGCCTACCTTAAGTTATCTACCACAAAATATAAAACCAAGAAAGGATCACCTAATATTTTTTTCTGCTTAACTTCCTGCCAGCTACAGGAACTTATAAATAAAATTGTTGTACTAGAACTTCTTGTAGGTATAAGAAAAATTTCTTTTGGTCACCTCTCAGCAGCGGGAGTGCACAGTCCTGCAGCTCCATCACTACACCTTCCAATACACTCATCATGGGGGTGATATCCAGCAGCACAAGAATAAGAGGCTGTAAAGAAAGAAATGATTTAGTGCAAGCTGCATGTAAGCTGTTTTGAAAATGAATTTGTCTTGTTATCTGCTAGAAACAGCTAACTTATTCAAGACTTAAAATCCGTTTACAGAAATCTGAAAAACTTCAGCAAGATCAACAGAAAGCTTGCATAATGGAGCAGGATTCCATTTTTACCGCTTAAAGAATAAATTACTTGCTTATTGGTAAATAAATTACTTTCTTATTGGTAAACCACTCAGCGTCTACAGGAAAACAAGTCTCAGGGACTGCAGTTCTGACATTAGCTTATCCATTACTGCACAGCAGAGACAAGTGATAATTTGTGTAAGAGTTACCTGTTCTTTGCCAAAGACATCTCCCTTGGCAATGCTGTAGAGCAGCGAGTAAGCAATCTGCCCAGCAGCTCCTGTCACCAGAACTCTGATAGGTTCACCCTGCAAGAAAATTACAGAGATTTACCCAGAGCTACACAGTGCAGGTTCACAACATTTGAGAGCAGCAAAAATTAACAGTTACTACAGAAATTAGGTTACAATTATTTATCCGGAATGAAAGCAGGCACCTAAATGTGGATCAGGCGCAGCTCCTGCGATCATACTTCTGTTCTGCTAGATCCACCAGCAATTTCTCTGCTTGCTTTTACGGAAACACACCACACTTGGAAAAAAAAAAATCCCTAAGAACTGCTTCTGGAAAAGCTTCCAAAATGCCAGGAATAACAATCTCTTTGAAAAACTTTGCATTTCTTTTAACGTAAGGCATTACAACATGTACCCGCTCATTAGATTATCCATTCGTACTTCACATTTACCATGGCCGTTTAAGAAGCTGTGACACTTCCTGAGTTTTCAGATTCCTACAATTTTGAGGGCTGTTTCCATTAAGGATTTTGAATGCTTACTTGCAACCAATTGGCTTACTGAATGCCAGAAACCAAGGAATCTAGCATACTTAAAACTACTGCCTGACTGAACTGTTATGCAACCGTTTAACAAATCCATAGACAAAAGCTACATTATGGACAAATACAGATGCTAATATCTATATTACAACTGTCCACTGTCAAATTGACACAAAACTCCAAAAGACTGGGAGAAGACCACCAACATGCTACTATATTGCAAACAGGGGGGAAAAAAATGGCTTAGCCTACAGCAAAAAGTCCATTTTGTTAAGCAGAACCAGGACCTGGGGAACTCTAGAGGTTATTTAATATTGAAAAGGGAAAATGTGCCAAAGGACATTCATAACCCAGTATTTTGTAACTATGGGTTTTGTATCCCCCTTTTCCCCTAGAGGCAATAGGGCTGGGGCAGATGGTGGAAGGAAGGACAGAAACAAGCAGACTCTGACCAGCCTACTGGAATCTCATGCCCAGTTTTTCAAATAATTAAAAGATGACCGTTTGAATTACTGACACAACTTCTTCCACACTCAATTATGTCTGAAGTGATTTAATTACACACTAGGCTACATTATGAGAAGCGTAGCTTGCAGAGCAAAGGCAAGCACCATGCTTAGTGCTGGTGGTTGCAGCTGGAATACTGAGTCCAGTTTCAGGACCCTGAGTTTTGGAGGGATATCAGAAAAACAGAGGGTCCAGGCAAACATTACACAGGTGGTTGAGGCCCAGAATTCATGTCCTGTAAGATGAGTCTGAAGGAGCTGGGCATAGTCCAGAAAGGTAGAGGATGAGGGGTGATCTAACAGCAGACTACTACTACTTCGAGGAAGGTTACAAAAATAACATTGCAAAACAGCCCTCAGAAGCAGCAGATGGCAGAATACCAGGTAACAGCTACAAATTAATAGAACATCTTGATTAGGGTGGTACTGTTGCACAGGAACAAGGTATCCCAAGAGTTTGTGCAACCTTGATCCTTGGTGGTTTTCAATGCCTGGATGAAAACACATGCATGACATGATTTAGCAGTGGAAAAAAGCTTTGTTATCAGGCTGGATTGGACAACCTCCAGATTCAGAGCAAGAAAGAGGTCAGACTGTATGACCTCTAGAGATCCTTTCCAACCACCATTCCTGTCATCAATATTTATAGGGAAACCATTTTGAGCTTTGAGTGTATTCTTTCTGCAGCAGTGACCAGCCAAACAGAGGTACACCAAACAAGCATTAGATAACTATAAAAATGTGGCCACCTACCCCATTCTACCATGTACTAGATAAAATGAGAGAATAAGTGATGCAGTTAAACTACTGAACTCACAGATTCAGACCTCAGCATGATTTTGCTTTCATTATGGGAATAATTCTTTAAATATTTGTTTAAATGGCTACCTGTTATGGTGTTGAACAGCATTATTTTCTTTTAAACCTGTCCTACTGCAAATCTTACCCCCTTCACACCTCATTAGAACTCAGCAAGAAGAGGAAAGGAGAGCGGACAATTGTCTCTTGGTGCTTTAAATCTCAAAACTAGTTTGAGTACACTATTTTTGAGCAGTTAGGTTATACCTTACAAACATACCATGATGTCTGAACAAGGGGCTGCACAAATTAAGATTTTTAAAGCCAACTTTTCAGCGTGTTTTTAAGGAGAATCCACTTTTTATTTAAGCAAATGGAACAAAGAATGCTCTTTTAAGGTAGATAATCATATTAGTTTGGAAAGTAAGTACTGGAAAATTACTGTGATGAAAAACCTTGGCCTGGCAAAATCCCTTATCAGCAGTATATAAAAAGTGATCCTGTGCTAAGCATGCTACTCCCGAACTCACAGATAACATCTGAATTATATGGTATCTGAAATAAATTCTGAATAGATTTCGAAATTTCCAGTGAATGAAACAAAGATTTTAAGTTGGGATCTTTCTCCTTGGCAACCTGTGAGCCAATCTAAAGTAGTGTCAGAAAAACGAGAAAGTCGGTGAGAATTTTTTTCCACTTCAATTTTTTAGGACTTCAGCTGCTAATCTGATTTAAACATTAAAAATGTCAACCTATCCACTAGCATAATGGTGAGTATTTAGCGTAACAACAGGAGGGGGAAGGAGTGGAAAATAAAAAGGCAAGAGGCAGGGCTATTTTTTTTTTTTTTTTTTTTACTGAAACAGACTTAACATTTAGCCTTGTTCAAAAAAACAAATAAAAATATCCTTCAGTCCTGACTCAGCTCCACCCTCTCAAAAAGATTATGTTTGCTTACTACCATCCTTCCTGTTCTCCCCCTAATTTGGACTGGAGGAGGGAGGAAGAAACATAAGCTAAAATAAGGTGAGGAGTCCTGCCTATTTGTTCTCTCCAAGCCTTCAGTGCACTGGATTCACACACAAGCTTTCCCAGACCCTCTGCATCTTTGTACCAATTGCGAGCAATTAGTATCAAAGCAATTTTCATGCTTCCTCTTGATTCCAGAAGCAGATTAACAAGCCAAAAATGTTGGGCTTCTGACAAAACATACTTAACTCTCCCCAGAAAGCTTACATCACATGTAAGAATTGGTATTACTGAGCATCTGAGTTTACTCTTGGAGGTTGGGAGTCTGAAGAAAGGTGTAGCTCCCTAATGGGAGTTGCAACCTCCAAGCATTCAAGCACTTCAATCCGTGACTTGGCTCCTGCATGATAATACTTTAATGTCGTGGTAACGACAGAGGTGACCTTTAGTCACTCTCAGGTATATAAGAACTGGAGGTTAAATTAAACCAAATCTAACTTAACTAAATAATTTTAAAGCCTCTCCCACTTCACACACATCAGAGGTGTAGTTAAAAAGTTTTAAATAGAAACAATATAAAGATAATGAAGCCCAAAGCAATACAAAAAAAAGTGAACATCACATCCCCAGATAATCTTTGGCCTCTAATTCAGCAAACATAGAGGACTTTCCCCCATACCCAACTTAACACAGACAAAAGTAAAGCTTCTAATAATAAATGAGGAAATAGTGGGTTTTAATGCCTTACATACAGACTTTGGCTTCAGAACTTGGTGCCTTAAATTACCTCTGCGGTTACTGCTGACAAAAGCAGACGTAAAATATTAGTGCTGTACATGAAACCAGCACCACACTGCAGAACTGATTCAGGAAATTACAAAGGTAAGTAGAAGGGTAATATTACATAGCTCTCAATCTATCAAATGTAGGAATGAGAAAATCAATGTCCTGTCTACACAAGTGATGGACTTTGCATTATTAATTACAGTTATAAAAGACATCTATAAACATTATTGCTGATTAACTGTTTGTAAAATATCATCAACCTAACATTATTCCAGCCAACTAAGCTATCCCACCTTGCTTGGCAAGAATCCTTTAAGCATTAAATTAAACTGTATCTGCTCAGAAGTTTAAAGCCCGCCTAACAAACTTTCTCTTTGCTCTTCCTTCTTTAATACAGGCGTGCAGTGACAATAAATGGATGTGGAAAAGTGGTAGAAAGTATCAGCAAGACAGTTGTGCACTTTAGCAATCCCACCAGCGCTGTGGTTCACAGATTGAATTCCAAAGGAATTCTTTCCTTAAGGAATGACCTTGAGACCTATGCCCTTAAAACCTTTTTCCATTTTATTTAACTAATAGCAATCGCATAAATAGACACATGATTTTGTTTCAGAAATTTAAAACCTTTGCCCAATGCCAAATGCATAATTAGAATAGTGAAAGTAAGAAAAAAACCAAACCAAAACAAAACAGTGGCATTCTAAAAAGTCTGGACATCAAAGTAAATTTCAAACAGTAGCTCCTCTGGAGACCAGCAAATTCATGGCAGCCAACTTTTTGAAAGCCCCAGTACAGGCTAAAATTTGCTGCTCTGTTGTGACTCCTGAGAATCCAAATTCTGAATAAAGGTTTATAAATTTCAATATTTTTTAGCATATAGCTGAAATAAGCCACATTTCAGAGCACACAAACATCTTTTCTTAAGCAAAGTATCAAAAGAAAATATTTGAATAACAGGGTATTGAAGTCTAGAAAAATATGGAGATTTTTCATGGTTATAAAGGAAAGCAAGGTCTCTGCACAGGTTTGTGGGTGTGCACATATATATGCCATAAAAAAGCAAAGCACTCCGGTTCCCCTGTGTAACCTTAGGGCAGAACTACGTGTCCTTGACAATTTGGAGAGCCTACAAAGATAGCTGGATTTCTTACAGCAAATAGGGATGAAACAAGAGAAGAAAACATTTCACAGGCGTCTCCCCTTAAATTGCACTCGGAACCTTTAACATCTCGTCAAATTAGGGAGCAGGCATCCCCCTCTTCTCCAAGGCAATGACGCCAACCACGGGGCTTTAGGAAAAGGCTCGATTAAAGCGATGAAAGGGCAAGCACAAGGCCGGGGACGTTCGCTCTGCTGGGACGGGGTGACCCCAGCGGGACCACAAACTGACCTCCCTCACACGCCAGCAGAGGAAGCAGGGGACAACGTTAAGCCGGCACTGCAAGGGCCGGCACCGATCCGCAAGTCCTCGGGGCTGGAAGGTCACCCCAGCGCGGCGTCCCGGGGGGGGGGGGAGCTGCGGCAAGTCACGGGCCGCCGGGCCCGTTTGCCCCCGGGTGCTGAGAGCACGTTCAAGTCATCCACCCCTCAAGGCCCTGCGGCGGCGCCAACCAGGAGGACGGGCGGGAGCCGGCGCCATTTCACAGCCACCTCCACCTGACAGAAGCCCCCTGCCCCGACCGCCCCGACGCGGGAGCTCTACCCGCCATCATCCCGTCCCAACCGTCGCCTAAAAGAAGGGCCACCGGCCCGGGGAGCGGTACCGACCATGGCTGAGAGAAGCGACAAATCCGACAACCTCGAGGTCACCTCTACAGCGCGACTGGAGCCGAGCTGCGTTGAGGGGCCGGGGGCGGGGGAGGGGTGTGAGGTGCGGGGGCGGGGCGCGCCGCACGGCCGCCTGGGGGCTGTAGTCGCGGCTCCCGCCTCCTCGGGCGGCCCAGTCTTCCCAGAGAACCACAACTCCCAGTGAGCCCCGGGGCACGTGCGCCTCGCCCCCAGCCGCGATTGGCGTCGTGGCTGCGGTTCCCGCCCCTCGCTCCATTCATTGAACCGCAGAGCGGAGGACCCCAGAGAGGCTCCGCTAAAAGCCGCTAGGTGGTGGCGGGAGGCTTTCTTCGTTGCGCATGCGGCCGCGGAAAGTGTGCGGGCCCGGCGGATTGCGGAAGCGCGCATGCGCCAGGAGAATAAGGGCGACGTTGCGAGCGGGCGGGGAGGCTCATGCGCGGGGGCGGAAACGCCGCCTGGGACCATCGATGCGCCTCGGCAGCGTGTGGCTGCTGCTGCGCGTGCGCAGGTGACGGTGCTTCCACGGTTGCTAGGTGACGAGGGGCGCGGGCGAGCGAGACCCTGGCGCTGGCGCTTCCTGCGCCCGCACCCTTCGCCCCCTTCCCGCCGCCCCGTCTCCTCGGAGCGTTCGGTGGGTTCGGGTCGCGCCCTTCCCTGGGGTGAGCATCCCGGCGGGGCCGGGCCGGGCTGGGCCGGGCCGGGCCGTTTCCAGGCGTTACCTGTAGGCCGCCGCCCCCCTGCGCCTACTCCACCGGCGGTGCGCGGCTCGTGGGCAGCACCTGTCCCCTCAGTGGGGTGGGCGGGGTAGTCGGGGGGGGAGGCGCAGGCAAGGAGCTGCTTTACTCGGGCTGAGCCCCAGGCGCGGTAGAGTTTTCCTCTTGCTCTTTCTGTGTTGCAGCCTCTTGCCTGGCTTTCCCTCAGGCCCGGTTGTCAGAGCGCTGCAGAAGCCCGAAACTGCTGCTCTCGGCTGCTGCCGAGCAGGCTCGGGGTTTCTTTCCTCGCATTCTCTTTCCCCGCTGCCTGTGGCACCTTTCTTTCTGCCCTTCAGGAGACAGTGCCTGGTTATCCTTAGCACTTTACAAACTCCTCTTGGGTTTGCGCTTGGCTCTTTCCTGTTACTTACTTACAGTAGAGAAAACGGAGAGCTTACCCGCACTATTCTGATGTTTAAACAGCTTGACTAAACCAGTGATCTCTTGTACAAAAAACACCGCTATTCATTTCGTTGTATTTTGGCTTGTTGACTGAAGTAAGCGCTTTCAGTCAGTGCCTAATGTGAGGCTGATGCTGGCATAAATACACAGCAAAACCCACAGACTCTTAAACTGTTGTTAGGCTATAAAAGAGAGTCTTGGATGGCATAGTGTAGTTTGTTGGCTTTTTTTCTTCAGATTCTGACAGGGATTAGACAAATTCTGTAATGTTGTTAAATCTTTAGTGGAGTCTCCCTTGTCTGAAGATTTTTTTTTTTCTGTAGGATTAGCTTTAAATGTTACTCTAATTCTTATAGTTGATTGTTGGTTGTGGTTTTCTGTTTTTTTTTTTTTTTCTTTTTTTTTAAACCATCTAAACAGCATGTAGACTTACACAATTTCTTCCTCAGTCATTAGAAATAAAAAGTTACTCCTTTTGGGCAGTGGCTGTACAACATAAATATTTATCCTTGTGAGGATTGTGTGCTCACTTTAAGGAGTCTTGGTGCTAGTTGTGCTCATGCCACAATTCAAGACTTCCTATGGCTTGAATAAGTCTTTAACTGAACCTCTGACAGCTTCTGCAGTACAGAAAACTGCAGTGTCAAAGTGGAAAAGGTACAGTTGTGCTTAATTTTAAATGTCAAACTCTACTGATTTATATCAGTTAATAACTGTACATTTTTTTTAATATGCATGAAGATTATACTTAAGTTCCCTTCTGGGGATGAATTTGAAAGCCAAATAGCTGCAAGCAAAACTGAGGTCTGGCTTGCTGTGAAACGTAGAGAAGCTTGGTAAGTAGAGGGGAGCTTGTTTTTCAGTCAGATTATTCCAGTGTCCTAAGATTCTTTACCTTGGTGATTCTAACCTTTTTTGCACCCAGATGTTGTACAGACTTAATTGACACTATTTAAGATTTAAATGTACACAAAACCTGATGTGGACTCCCCTGAGGTAATTTCCACTCAACATAATCAGTTCAGTTTAAATTGATTCCATATCAATCTTCAGCTGAATCAATGTTAGCATGCTGTAAACTGATTTGTGTGTGTCCGCATGGCAGACTGTATTGGTTTAGTGGATTTCAGTTAAGCTAATTGAACTTTCTTCTGTAGGTAAGGCTCTGTTTTCATTCTCGATCCTTTCTTTTTGCCCAAACTTCTGCTCCTTGAATTATTTGTTGTTGAAGATAATAATATATCCTGTGTTGAGAGTGATTTGTAACAAATATGGTGCAAAGCCATGTGTAAATGGGCTTGTTTCTTAGAGACATGAATATCAGTTTATTTTAAATCTGTTCCCTGTATAATTAGTCCAAGATAGAGATATATTGGTTTAAGACTGTCTGCAGTGTCATTTGTTCTATTTTAACTAAAGATACCTTAAAATTTTGTCTTTTATGAATTTGGTGTAATTTTAAAAGTTAACGAGATATATCAGTTCTACTATTTCCTTCTTACTTGGCTTTTTTTTTCCCTACATGTTAAAGCTTTATTATTTTCCAAGCAAAATGAAAATCTATGAAAATAGAGAAGCTTTTGTATCCCCGTCTGTTTTTTACAACTCCTTTTTCTGGTGATTTTAGTTTTTAAAGTATACCCTTTGCTTCTGGTCAGAAACCTTTCAGGTGTAGGAACAGCTGGTTCTTGGTAGTGTTTCTTGTGCTGTTAATTGATGCCAGTGTCTTCAGACTGCTGTTGCTGTAGGAACCTATAAACAGACAGGGTTTATGTTTCTGCAACCCAGTCTTGTAGATCTTCTCTCCAGGCCTTCTTCCATCCTCTTTTTAGCTTCAAGAAGTGTGGTGTTTTTGACTTATTTTTGCTGATTTGCTAGTCTTACCACCTCTTCAAAGTTTAGGATATATTAATTCTAAATTTCATACTTTTTTTCTTGTTGACTTTGTAACAGTCTTCATATTTCCTCCGGTTTGTTACCGTCTAATCATTTCCTTGCCACTTCTGTGCCATCTATTACCAGCATGGTTTTTTGAGGTCATAAGGGCTTGGTGTAATTTGAAAATATTCTTTAATGCTTCCCCTATGTTTTATTAACATGTCTTGTGTAGCACTTTAAATTGCTGCATAAATAGAAGCATATTATGTGCAAAAGTAGTAATGGAAACTGTTGTGCATGTGGATTGGGCTCTCAGCTAATTCTTCAAATACATTTTACAGTTTTTGCACTCCAAAGATACTGAAATACTTGGAAATTGGTGTAATTAATACACTTAATACTCAGGATGTTTTTATCTTTTTTGCATAAATTATTATTTTTCAAGACACAGTAGTTTTGAAGGGTAGTCTGCCAGAATTCTCTCTTTTTTTTTAATATATATTTTTAAATGCATTATTTTTTTGTTAACAGCTGGCTGTGTTCTTTAACTGTATTTTGGACGGGATTTTCTTTTTCTTCATTGCCATCTATAGAAATTGATGACATTTTTTAGGTAAGTTTTCACTTAAATTTCAATAATTTGTGGTTACTATTTATCTCCATGCATATAATGCAGGTTTTCTTTTATCTCATGCATTTACATAGAATTTTTAATAGCTATGGCTATTTGTAGCTAAGTCTGTGTGATATGATTAACGTTTAAAATATTTAATAGTATGTAAAAAAATTAACTGTATGGTAGTAGACTTGGAACAGTTTTGGAAGCTTCTTTTGGGTTAAGATCCAAGGAAATAATAGCAATGGGTTTTTCAGAAATAAAACATTGCAAAAAACTACTGAAATGGGATTAAGAGGATCAAAAGCTATTTTTAATATGTGAGAAATCTGTAAAAGAGTTTATAAAGTTGTAGATATAAGCAAAAATAGTTAAAATCTTTGTTTAGAAAATGAAAATAGATGTTTTCATTAAGAATATTTTTATACATTTTTTTTATTCTTAGTGGTGATGTCCAAAACTAATTTTTCACTGTTCATTTCTAAAATTCACTTATGTGATAGTGCATAGGCATTATATGGTGTGAAGAAACTGACATATCTAGAAATTCTACTTAAAGCTATGATTTTTGTTGTTGTTTGTTTGGAGTTTTGTTTTGTTTTGCTTTTTTCTTGCTGTTTTTCTTCACTCTGTAGTTTAGAAAACTTACTTTCCTCAAGAGAAATTTCACCTTCTATGAAACTGGTTTTGTTTTATCCTATGGCTTTGTTCTTACTACTAAATAGTTTAGTTGGGTTTTTACATAATTAGAGGTAATTAATCATTCATTAATTAATTAATGCAACCTTTAGTATTTGTTTAATAGGTGGATAGGATGCCATAAAACATTCTATGCTTGTGTGCTTACTGACTTTGAAGAGACACAAATGATGTATAGCATGCTTGTAATTTGTATTAGTATTCTTTATGAACTATTAATTAATCAGATATTAATAAAAATTGTTATCAGAATGTTCTTTTTTGTTTCTTATTTCTAACTAAGTCAATAGTACAAGCAGCTATTGCATGTTTGACAGAGGACAGTCTAACAGTTAATACCTTCTTTGCTGTCTGTGTACAGATAAATCTGGGGTGGTTGGTCTGATGTTCCTAGACCTCCAGTGCCTGGAGTGCAGTTTGGTATTGCAGGGCTCCATCGATGACTAGGGCTTGTGGTAGCACAATGGTTTGGTGCTAGCAACCCCATTGTAGACAAAGTTGAGACATCCTGGAAGATCTATCATTGTATATCATTTGTGAATCATTTTTGGAGGATTTTCATCTCGCAGTTCTTACATGTACAGGGTATAGAGAATCTCTGTTAAAAATAAACCAAACCAAAACAACCAGAATGTGCACACGCGTGCACAAACTCTTTAGCACATTGGCTGTAAATACAGCAACGCTGAACTCTGAAATATTACAAAGAAAACAAAAGAATTGCTTTCCTTGTGTATGAGAAATAGTCTTACTGGATTCTCTCTTATCTTAACACAAATCTTACCTTCTTGGTTGAACAGACACTTTGTGACAACAATATGTGGATTTTCTACTCACTAATGTCAATGTGTGGAGGAGTTTGATTGTGACTTGCAGCTTTTGAATGAATTAGGTATTTCTTTCCATGGTAGGTGAACTGAAGTGGTAGAGGCTTTTGCAAACCCCTGGGAGATGGGAAATGGAGAGAGGGGAGGAGTAAAAGCACCCTTTGCAAATAGGAGAATGGCATCAGTGCGACAGTGCTTTTCTGTATTTGCTGTCTGACAATTCTGCTAAATGGGTTTCCAGACCATAGAACCTAAATGTACATTTGTGATGAAAACTGTCAGTCCACAGTCTGGACATCATGGATTCAGTTAGCTAATCATTTGAAGCATTTGCATTAAAGTGCATCTAAATATTTCTTTTGCATGCAGATTCTATAAAAATAATAAAGATATTTCCTTAGTAAATGTGTCTTCCTAATTAAAATGCAACAAAAAGAATGTCAGATTAGGGATTTGTGTAGAAGGAATGTCACATTGATCACAAAAAATGGTACAATTCCTTGGTTCGTTTGATTTTTGGAGTGGCATGAAGTTGTGTTGATATGGTGAGTTTCCAAGGTATATCCATCACATTGCATAAGTGTGATGCCGGCCTGTTTTAGTGTGCTTGTGTTCAGTAAAAACTGTTAGGTTAATGGATTAGCTTTCAGCGTATGAGTAATGAAAATATGCTTTTTTATTAACATTTACATATGTTTGATATTATACAATAGCTTCTTCATTCAGTTTCCTCTTGTTTTATAAACCCACATAAAAGCATTGATGTGTTTTAAACCCAAACAGAAGAGGCAGGTTGGTATTTTAGAGAAGAGAAAACCTGTATAACAAATCAGGTTGTAATCTTAAATTAAGTCGTTATAATTTTAAAAAGCAAACACAAAAAAAGTGATGTCCTTCTAACCTTCTTTTAATAAGGTAAGCATTTAGTCAAGTGTCAACTTCAACTGAAAATAACTGTTTGCCTTTTCTCTTACATGACTCTCTTGCACTTGTTCATTGTAGCCTGATCAAGAATAAATTTTGATACAAGAAATTACCAGCCATAATAATTACTTTCTATATTTTAGACTCAGTGGAGGCAGGTGAATCCATCTGTTTCCTTTATCCATTCTTTCCATGTCAGAATGAGTGATAAATACTGTTCCATGCCATACCTGTTGCATATCTACAAGTGCTGTTCTCATTAAGTTTATTTCTATGAATTATCACACATTTGGGTTAAAATATTTCAGCTTGCTCTACAGTATCAATTTGTATTTGCTTCTGTATTTGCACAGAATGAAGCTGTTAACAGCAGCCATTATACAGATTGAAATACACACACCCACCCCCCTCCCCCCACAATACTGAATCATTATTAAAGAAAAATATCACTAGAAATATCTGGGGATGGAGAATGATGTCTTATGATGCTGACTTTTTAAAGTTAATTGTTTAAAAACTAACTTCTCACAGAAGGAAAATGCTAATTAAGATTAAAATGTATTATATTATTCATATATGAAAAGTAACTTTTGAAACATTAATTTATCAGTAATAAGCTTAAATGCCAACTAAGCACCTTGTTTACTGTATGGATGTTTCTCTGCTGCTTCGCAGATTTATTTTGCTATTTGGCCTGGCTTTAGAAACCTTGTCCAAACTGATTTTTATGCAGCAGCAGAGTGCATGGATGGCTTTACTACTCTTCATAGTACTGTGCATATTCAGTGTTTTTACTGATCCTTGAGGAAAGAAAGCAGAAATTGTGTTGATTCATTCTGCTCACATACTCAGTTTCTGCCTGTATTCAATCAGTTGCATACTGTAAGGCTGAACTGTCCCCATCTCTTTATAAAAGCGTAGACCCATGATTCCAGCTGTGTGAAGTATATTGGCCATACCAATGCTACTTAACTGAGTTTCCCACAGCTCCAAAATATGCATGCATTGTTTGTTTTCAGTTCAGATTTACAACAAGGGTTGTGTTGGAATCTATGAGAAGTATTTTCTTAGAGCATGAGGCTGAGGATCAATGTTGTAAAACTTTTGGGCATGTCATGAAGGTGTTTAGAGTTGCCTTATCCAGCTGGGATGGTGTTGAGGAGTTACTTCATTTCAACAGTCATACTGTTCAAACAGAATACTGCCTGAAGCAGCATTTCAAGCTATTCTGAGGGGAATTGACAGGTTTCCTGTAGGAGAGAGCCAAGCAGTGAGTCTGCTTGTACCCCGTATGACCGATAAGGGAACCATGGTCATAGAACAAAATGGGGAGCATTGTGGACACAAATGATGAAACAAAGTAGCTGCATCTTTAGATGAAGGAGACTTATCTGTGAAGTAGTCAAGCAAAGGGAAACATGATTATAGTTAGTCTTTTTCTAGTTTGTTTCCAGAAGGGTAAAACCTCACCTTTTTGTTAGGCTTAATTTGCAGTCTTACCTATGTTGAGTAACCATGGTAATGCCTTAACACGTGTGTAGGGAGGTTGGACCAGATGACCTCAAGAGGTCCCTTCCAGCCTAAAACATTTTATGATTCTACGTACGGTGAAAAGGTTGGATCTTAATTGGATAAAAGCCTTTAGAATGTTTTGAGTCCTACTGGAAAAGTGTTACTCTTGACTATATAGTATAATATATACTTCTAATATAGGCAGAACAATGTCTGTTTATTTCATGACAGGTAATCTCATTTATTTACAATAATGGGCCAGATACTGTTTTTTCAAATTGCTTGCTGTCTGACTTAGGAGAATATAAAGTATTGCTATGAAATGGCCTTTTCCTTTTATAGCTTTCTGACATACAGGGTCTGGCCTCAGTGTATTAGTCATAGGAGCTAGAAATGCACCACAGTTAAATTGTGGGGTTTTATCTCCAGGTGGTGCTTGAATTCATGGTTGAAGACTGTAGAAATTAATTTTGCTAAAGCAAGAAACAACAGGACATTAAGCTACTATGCCAGCTTTAGATATATGCTTCAAAATTTTTTTGCTGCTCAGCATTATTCAGTAATCTTTAACTCAAATTGCAGGAAATATTTGAAATTCCATTCTAACAATATCCAACAGAGAATATTAAAGAAGCATTAAATTTCAAATGCCTGAGGGAAAATATTCTCTTGCAACACCATGGGCATTTGGATCTCACTAGTATATGCAGTATTATAGTCTAATATTATACTTTACTTGGTCTAAAATGAAAGCCCAATTTTAATTCTATCTCCAAAAACTTGGCATACTGCAGTGAAAAATAATTTATTTGAATGTTGTTTTTTAATACATTGCAACTAACTTTAAAGCTTCCTCCTATAAGACTCCCACTATGGCTTTTTGTAATCTGACTCTTTCATTAAAACTTCAAATATGCTCCCAAAGACTTATCTCAGTGCTTTCATTGCTAATTTACAAGTTAAGATCCCAAAGTTACCACAGAAATTTTTCTCATTCTATGCATTTTTTCTCTTAAGAAATCAAAACTTTAGAGTTTCCTTGTAAATATATAAAACACCAAAAACAGGTGATGAATACATACATAAGAGGCAGGTAATATGCAAATACAGAATGGGCTTTAATGATGTATTTACCCAATTCTGGCCTGGTTAATTTGGCTTTAATTATATATTTACCCAATTTCGGACTGGTTAATTTGGCAAACCCGTTAGTGAACTTAAGTCCAAAAAGTGCTGATTAAGCCTCTATGTTTTATAACATATGTGCTGTATATGATACCAGGGAAAAAGCAGAAGGGTATTTATAAAAGGTTTAGAAAATATCTAGCATGAATATATTTCTTGCCATATAATTATCTTAGTATTTGTCAGAGCAAGGGCAAATGGTATTTTCATGTTGGGAAATTCTCTACAGTCTGTAGAGAAATAACAGAAATTTTCCACCTGTAGCTGACTTTTTTCCTGTTTGCACTTTTGACTGATGTAGACGGAGTGGTGCCCAGGAAAGTGTTGGTATTGTCATATTTCATACCTGCTTAGAGTTTCATGAGAAACAGGTTTTTTTAACAATAATGGGCCATATGCTTGTGAAATTGGACCATTGTGACTCGCCTGACAAATCAGATTGGGGGAGAATGTGATTTAAAGGCTTAAAATCTGCAGAAGAGAATTCAAAAGAATAGCATACCCCAGGTGGTTGCATAATAAATGCAATTTAAGAAATGGTTTTGTCTTTCATGTGGATATCAGGACAATGACTATAGGAATACATGTATATCATGCCTACATTAACCTATTTGTACAACATAACCATGTGGTACGTAAGTTAGTGAAATTTCATTACCAGTATCATGTTTAACTGCAATGATAGACTCGGTTCTTGCCAAATTAGTGTCACTGATCTGTATAATAAACAGTAGTGGAATATCAGAGCCCTGCAGCAAGATCTGCTGTCACTGCTGGGAGCTCCACTGTAGTGCTGGTGGACACCCCTTTGCCTGCTGAGGGCCTCTGTGGGCTCTGAATTTTTTTAATAAAATACCTTTTAATGGGAGATAAGGCCTACTTGAGGGTTGATAGGTTGACTGGTTTTCCATCATGGTTGGTGTCAGGCAGTTATACCCAAACTTCTGATCAAGTACAGTGAGATGCTGTCTTGCAGCTGCAGCTGTTGTATAAAGTCTGGGAGATAATTATCTGAATGCACCTCTTAGAAGGTGAGAGTATCCACCTTGGGGTAGTTACAGTTCTTGTGTAATTTTTGGACAGAAATGACCAGACTCTTAAGAAATGTGCCTTTAAAGAATATTCTGCTTTTTTTTTGAGGACAGTTAGGTGGCTTTATAGATGTTACGCTTGTCTTCCTTGAGAAATGGAGGCTTGTAAAATGCACTAGAAATCTGTGTTGAGAGAATAAGGCTATATAGACTTCAAAATAAATGTTATTACATGGCTTTATTTCAAACCTTATTGTATTAATTTTGTGTAATTCTATTTCTTTGACAATGGTTATGTTAATTGACTATTCTTTAAATAGTATAAAAAAACCTAGAAGCAAATGTAAAGCTTAATGTGCTATTGTATGAAGCTATTTCCACTCTTTCTTACCTGGGCTTTGTATTTAAGTGGATGCTTCCAATACGTTGTTTTGCCAGTTTTTGTTTTGCTAACTTGACCAGATGTAGTGAGTTGCAGTGAGTTGCTTTCATGGAGTCATAGAATGTTTGGGGTTGGAAGGGACCTTTAAAGGTCATCTAGTCCATCTGCCCTGCTGTGGGTAGAGACATCTTCCTCTAGATCAGATGGCTCAAAGCTCCATCTAGACCTTGACCATGTACAGGGATGGGGCATCCACAACTTCTCTGTGCAACCTGTTCCAGTGTCTCACCTACCTAATAGTAAGTAATCTATTCCTTATATCTAGTCTAAATCTATCCTCTTTCAAATTAGAACCATTGCCCTTTGTCATGTCACTACAGACCTTTGTGTAAAAAGCCTCTCCATCTTTCTTAAAAATGCCTTTCAAGTATTAAAAAGCTGCTATGATGTCTCCCCAGAGCCTTTTCTACTCCAGGCTAAGAAAAAAAATGCAATTCTCTCAGCCTTTCTTGATAGGATAGGTGTTCCAGCCCTCTAGTCTTTCATGTGGCTCTTCTCTGGACCCATTCTAAAAGGTCCATGTCTTTACTGTGCTAAGGACTCCAGAGCTGGACGTAGTACATGAGGTGGGGTGTCACCAGAATGGAGTAGAGGGGCAGAATCACTTCCTTTGACCTGCTGGCTGCATTTGTTTTGTTTTGCAGCCCAGGATATGGTTGGCTTTCTGGGATGTGAGTGCACATTGCTGGCTTGTGTCCATTGCTGGCTTGTGTCCAGGTTTTATCCACCAGTACTCTCAAATCTTTCTCTGCAGGGCTGCTCTCTATCCATTCATCCCTCAGCCTGTACTGATACTGGGGATTGCCTGGAAGTGCAGGATGTTGCACTTGGCCTTGTTGAACTTCATGAGGTTCATGTTTGCCTGCTTCTCAAACCTGTCCAGGGCTCTCTGGATGCCATCCTGTCCCTCAGGTGTATCAACTGCACCACTCAGCTTGGTGTCAGCTGCAGACATGTAATTAATACATTTAAATGGAAACAGATTCTTAATAATGTCATGTCAGTGAATGAGGTGCAGCTTATGGCAGAATTTAGACAAAAGCTGAGAATGTTCATTAAACACTCTGCAGGACAAGTCCATTTGGTCTGTCAGAAGTGATGGTAACTTCATTCCCTTTTCAGCTGGCTCCAAAGGTCTCTTCATGTGGAATTTGGTGTAAGTTCACAACTGGAAAACTTGTAACACAGCTCCATTGTTTCGAGTAAATATGTAGGTAATAAGCAGACCTTACTCCTCAGGGAACTATTTGATTTCAGAGTAACTTGATTGCTTGGCATTTTGTCAAAGGGCAAATTAAATATTTAGATTCCATAAAGATCTAGCTGGACTAGCTTCTTTGGCATCTGTCAGTGACGATTTTTAACTTTATCACCCTTCTTTTGCTAAGAGAACTTTTCTTCCTTTCTGGGTAGAATTTTTTGTGTGTGA
The DNA here is from genome assembly GCA_024611175.1 of Megaceryle torquata. Taxonomy (NCBI): domain Eukaryota; kingdom Metazoa; phylum Chordata; class Aves; order Coraciiformes; family Cerylidae; genus Megaceryle; species Megaceryle torquata. The sequence goes on along the minus strand of JANIJG010001305.1, from coordinate 679 downwards.
TATTGGGTAACCCCTTAAGTGGCTTTCTCTCTCTTCCTTTGCGATGTATCAAGTTGTATCCCTATTTGGTACGCAACTTAATAAATTAACTGCACTGCTGTCATGCTTGGTTTCTGAATCTGATTGGCAAAACCATGCAACACATACAATTCTAGTACATGGCTGAACTTCACTGCAGTGATCTTGAAATTATGCATAATGTGAAAGTGGATGAACATTCCTTTAACAACAGCCTATGAAATATGCCCCCTATAATGTCACTGAATAAATGCTAACTTCAGCATCAGCAATCTTTTAAAATATGTGTCGTGCTGAGGTTATTAGTCACTCGGTTTCAGGACCTGAAATTGGAGATGTTGCATAAAGCTACAGGAGTGACGTACCTGTGAAAATGCTGTAGCTTGATTTTTTTTTTTTTCAGAAGATGTCATGCTGTGAGTTTTAGAACATCCTAGTCATGGGTGAACTGCAGTAAATATAATTTTGTAATTGAGGCCATGTAAGTTAGTTATTCTACATTTATTTTTAACTTCAGTTTTCAAAAATGTCTTTACTAGGATCAAAGAAATTGCTCTCTACAACTACCTAAAAGGAGGTTGTATTGAGGCTGGTGTTGGTCTCTTCTCCCAAATTACTAATGATAAAATGAGAGGAAATGGCCTCAAGTTGCATCAGGGGA
>JANIJG010001304.1:103049-123151 GCA_024611175.1 Megaceryle torquata | reverse complement strand
GGCAGCGTCAGCTCCTCTGCTGGGCTCAGCAGGTTTGGCCCCACACATATGGCCAGGTTGGTGGTGGTCATCCTGCTTGTGGCCTCCATACACAGTGCCATGAGATGGGGAATGTGACACAAGGCCAAGTTTTATTGGGTTTTGCACTGGCAAAACTGCATTCAATTGGGATCCCACCAGTGCCGTACTTTTCCATGAACTAGACTTCAAAGGAAACGTGGCATTCTCCTACTGGATTCTAGATATTTGGCAACAGCAGAAGAACAGCAAGAATCTGGGAACTCCTGTTCTAGTCATGGCTCCAGATGTTAACAAAAACACAAATATGAAGCAGAAGAAAACACTAATGCTTTTTTCTAGCATCCCTTCTCTAAATATCTTTTTTTTTTCCAATTCTATTCCAAAGCCAATAAAAACTTGTTTTAACTGTAATACCCTCAGCCTTCCTTGCAACACCTCAGCCTGTCAGTAGACTCTTAAGCCCTAGTCCTGTTCACCCATTACTTCAGGTGCCATTGCACTCCCCCCACCTTTTCCATCTGTAAGGCAGTTCCAATTTCCATATTGTTATACCTTCAAAAGGAAGGGCTGAAGGCTCCTCCTGTGCCTTGAATTCCTTTGCTGCTTTGATTTTTGTACAGCTGGGTGCTGGCTGACTGTCTTCAAAGAGTTTTCTTTGCCATAGCACTGTGTATTTTACCCCATCATGGGAAAAAAAAACCCAAAACCAAAACAATACACAAACAAACAACCCCCCCCCCCAAAACAAAACAAAAAACAAAACAAAAAAAAACCCAAACAAACAAACAAAAAATCAATTCCCTAGTTTAGATTTCACTACTTAATCTCATTGGGCCACTAAAATTCTGAGCTATCATTTTCCCATGGCACCTCTTCCACTTTTCCTGCTATCTATAAGAAACTACTCATAGTGGCTTCTATAGTAGCCACATATTCTTCCAGTCTATTGAAGATTTCAGTTCTGTTCGCCTGGAAATGAAAATCACCAGTTACTGAGATTTACCTGCAAGGCCCCAGAAGAATTGAGCAGAAAATGTTCTCCAGTTGTAGTGCACAACAGCACCTATTCAGAAGCAGTGAGGTGAGGGGACTTGGCCACACAGACTCCTCTGAGAGTGTGCAGCTTTAGGAAGGACAGCTTTCAAACCTCTGTTCTGCCTGCCTTCTGTGGCTCAAGGGTGAGGCTGCTCCAGAGAAAATACTGACTACAAACATGTTGAGGAACGGCTACAACAGCTACTTAGGTACTCAAGCTACCTTAAAGAGCAAAACCAAATGCTGTCAGAAACACCTGCCAACAGCAAAGCCAGATTGCTGACAAACCCCACCACACCTGAGCAAACATCAAATTTATTGGTATCAGTTCAACCAAAAGAAACCCACCTATTAACTAACACATGAAGTCCTATAACATCATTAAATCTCTATCCACTGATGTGCATGGGAAAAAGAGAACAATTACAGCATTTTACTAACAAATTATGCGCATTTTAACAGTGAAATTAATTTTAACAGTAGTCTCAGGACATCAGAAGATACCCCATCTCCTATAAGTTTCATCTCATGCTTAGTTCTCTGGTGTTTACTAAGGACTGAGATCTAATTTCACACATATCTGTAAGAGCCCTAACAAGGCCTCTCTCCTCTAATTAAATTAACTCAACTAGTAAAAATTAACTATAAATTGTAAAATAACTGTCTTTGAAACCACTTACCTTTAATCTAATGTGGCCAGAATTTAGGGATAGATTCAAGTTGTGGGAGACAACAAGAAGAAGAAGATTAAATTGAAAGACACACAGCATTAAAATGTGGCTGTACAAGTTTTGCTTCTTCTCTGAACAGAAAAAAAATGTCTGAAAAATTAATACATTTATTACTACTGTTACTACCCAACATCCTCAAGTAACCTGCTAGCTTTCCAAGGTTCAGATTATAGAGCTAATTATATTTTCCATCAAAATTTTCAGAAACTGTCTCATGCATTCATTAAAACGCCAACAGGCAGGGATTATTTTAGTGAGGATGACATAAATGTCAAATAATCTCAACAACAACTCCTCAATAGGTACAGTCACTGTTTCAAAATATGTTTTATAATGTGCTTACTTGCATTAGACTTACCAACAGCCTCTCCATCCCCTTCTAGGGAAAAAACAATGTTTGGTTTAGGAAGCTTCCCTTTGGTGGAAATTTTGTCCTTGGTATTCCAGATTTTAAAAATTATTTTGTGATCTCTTAGTTTTATTAGATATTCATTAGTAACACTGATATCATCACTGTGGCTCCATGATATCCACATCTTCTCATTCTCAATCCATGGTGTAACAGCCTATTAAAACAAAATGAAAATCTTCTCAGGAGCTGACCAGTATTGAAGAACTTGTATTCACCTGCTGACCATGCTCACCACTGCCCTCCAACTGTACATTTCTTATTTCTCCAGCTTGTGCTGGGTCTTACATCACACACACTTGCTGCATCAGAGCTAGATTCCAACAAAGTAGTCTTATCAAGTTGAGGTCTGATACAAAGAACCAAGATAAGATTAAACAGGAATTAAACTGTTGCTTAGTGTGAGATTGTGGACTGACAACAGAATACTGTAAAAGCAAACATATAGACTTTAAAATGCTGAATTGGCATTTATAAGACAAAAAGGACCAGCACTGAACTTCACAAGTATATGCTGGGGAACCGTAAATGCAAAGCACTCATCAGAGTTACCTATATAATGCATTTCAGCAACTTTGGAATTGCATTTTATTGAACAAAATCATCAAGCTGATTCTCAGAAGTGCAAAGCAAGCAAAGAGGGACATTAGAAATGCAGAGACAAAACCTGGGAGTATAAAGGTGGCTTTAAAACCAACAGTCTCTCTAGCAAAAAAAATTATTTTAGCGGAATTTTTTTTACCAGAAATAATTTCTAGATTTGAATGGGCATGATTCAGTTTTTTGTGTTTAGACATAACTCTAAACAAAACAAAATTCACTAAATTATTCTAGTACCTTAAAGATCTGTTTCTCCTCAACAAAGATCAGAGGCATAATTTTCTGTTTTCTTTCTTCATTGTTAATAAAATGGATGATTGCCTTCAAATTCCTACATTATTATCTTGGTATTTGAAATAGAAAAGCTATAATCCCAAATAAATTGATAATCGAGGGGAAAATAGAAGTGAAATACTCTGAAATCCAACAGTCTTTTATTATAAACCTAAGAAGTTGCTGCTTCAGAGCGGAGTCATGTTCTATCCTTGATACTTGTTCTATATCTGTGTGTGTAGATAAGGCCTAAGCAGATGTTAAAATAACACGCAACTACATTATTCCATGCCTGAAAACATTCTTCCACCTTCTACGGACAACAGTTTAGATTACTTAGTTTTACTGTATCTTTTACCTCAAAATTTGATTCTGTAATTAGCTTTGCAACACCCCCAATCAACAACAAATCCAGTTTTCTAGGGACAAGGTCATCTGGTAGAAGGAAGTACTCAATGTGATAGCAATGTCATGTTCTTGGACTAGCTCCTGATTCATTCACTTGACCTCTCTTTCCTCGCCTATCAGGGGGATTGGATTCCTTCTGCTTTTGTCCTAGAGAAAATATTAGAATTATTTGTAAGTGTTAAATGTAATCAAAGATGATGCTTTCAGAGGGAATTAATGCTCCCTGCAATGACCAAATACTAACAGGCGTCCCAATGTAACAAGAAAAAAAAGATTGATTGAACACAGATGACTGGTGAACATGAAACACTTACCCCAGTGGCCACCATTGCAGTTCTTATCCAGGTTTGACTACAGTAATGGTCCATAAAGTTCCTGGAATGGGCACTCTCATCCCATCTTCCTGCAGCATGACAACCAGTGACTGTAGCTCCCAAGGCACATGTGTCCTGTTACCCAGAGAACTTCCACAAAGCAGAGTTCCCCACTGCTTTAAGGTGACAGAGGCTGGATGAGGCTGCCCAGAGAGGTTGTGGAGTCTCCTTCTCTGGAGAGATTCCAAATCTGCCTGGATGTGGGGATGCTGGGCAATCTGCTCTGGGTGACCCTGCTAGAGTAGAGGGGCTGGACAAGATGATTCCCAGAGGTTACTTCCAGCCCACACCAGTTTGTGATTCTGTGATCTGTTGAGCAGGTGCTACCTTCTCCTGAAATGACAATACCACCTTTAAACTACCCAAAATCATGATTAGCCACATTCAGTATATATGCTAAAAACCACCTTCACTTTCATTATTGGGCAGTAACTGGTTAATAAGCACCTGCTAAGATCATCAGCTTGAATAATGGTGACAGCTGAGGAGTCTGCAGCTGGGACAGGTTTTCAGTCACTAGTGGCAATCACCCAACAACAGAACACTCCTCTGTCTCACTACCGTGTTCTTGAGTGATCTATCAACTAACATCTTCTCTAACATTATCTTCTTAAGCCATTCAGAACTCTGCCACACAAATTTATGAAGTAATAAAAGAAGAGCTCTTGGGAAAACTCTATCAGACACTCACCTGTAGGCAGGGCAGGGACAGCCAGCGAGACTGTCAATGTGCAGGTCACAGTGTGGGAGCCATCCAGCTCTGCTGAACTTTTTTCAGGTGGAAGGAGTCTTCTGCTTTCACCCTCTGGGGTCAGATGTTCACCCCCACCAAGCACATCTGGGTTTTCAGTTTCAAAAGTGCTTCCAGAACAGACTCTGTTCAAGTCTGTCATCTCTTCCTTACCATCTTCTTCCACCTCCTCTTCTTCCACTGCCTTTGAATTCCGCTTTTGCTTTGCCATCTTGCTGTACAGTCGGACAATGGACTCAGAGGCTATGGAACAAGCCAAACAACTTCATTTTAGTGCTGAAATAAAAATGCCTACTAGAACCAAAGCAAGAGCATGAGGAGGTCCAAAAAATTCCACATTTCAAACATGGTGTCAAAGGACGTAACACACATATCCAGTAGATTAGTTTTGGGGCACGATCCACACAAAAGTCTCCGAGGGACAAGCCCAGGAAATGGCGTGTTCAGCGAACACCAGCACAACGCTCAAAAAAGAGCGGAGGGGAGATGTCAGCCGAGGCGAAAAACAACCGTTTTCTTGCCTAAGGACAGAGGAAGGGGAGTTCCGAAGGGGTTTATCTGGGGGAAGCAGAGGGGGGATTTGCAGCTCAGCGCTGACGGGGCGAGCGAGTTCGGCCTCAACGACCGCCGGGGCTCCGTCGGCTCCCCCCGGGAGGGGCCGGGGCGCTGCTGCCGACCTTCGTTACCTGAGAACAGCCGCTCCGCAGCCAGCGGCCGCCTCACCTGCACTCGGCCCCGGCCCGGTTCCCCCGGCCCGACCCGACCCGCGCCGCGGCCCCGACGGTTGCTGCCCGGGGCGGGGGGAGTCGCGAGCAGCCCGGGCGCAACCGCAGCGAGCAGAGCACCGAGCCGCGGCTGCCACCGCCCCCGGCAGGGTGCGGAAGAATCGTTTTGGGTGGAAGAGACCTTTAAGATCATGGATTCCACCTGTTACCCCAGCACTGCCAGGCCACCGCTAAACCACGTCCCTCAGCACCACAGCTCCACGGCTTTGAAACCCCTGCTGGGATGGGACACCCACGTTCCTTGCATTAACTCTGCACAGCCGTCCATCCAGAAAGCCAGTTCGAGGGACTATATGCCAAGATGTCCAATGTACACATAAGGAAACTGATTCTCATTTGCCTGGGATTTCAGGTTCTAGACGTCATGAGAATGACCAAACAGATACAAAAATGCATCTCAACACTAAGGCTGAAGCTTCCATCACCCTCCTTGCATCTGCTCTTTACAGTCACTCTTACAGCTCCCTCCTTACCTCTGGTCACTCATCTCTACACACAGACTTAGTCATCTCTGATATTAGGAATATCCAGGAGAAAAGTGCTCTAAAAAGACTAAATCTAAATAATACACATCTAGCCTGGGAATTTACAGTCTAATTTACAGCAGAAATTAGGTTGACATCAATGTTTCAGAAAGAAAACACTTTCCTGAATTATTTAGATACACACTCTTAGCAGGAGTCAAAACCTTGCAGCAGAGTCTCAAATCACATCTGCTCCCTGCAGCCTTCATTGGAACTGCTGGCAAACATACGAGCTGGAGAAACAGCCAGAAGTAACACTGAATCACAGAATTTCTGAGGATGGAATAGACCTCCAAGATCATCAAGTCCAGCCTATGACCCAACACCATGACATCAGCTACACCACGTCACTAAATGCTACATCCAGTCTTTCCTCAAACACCTCCAGGTATGGCGACTCCACCACCTCCCTGGCCAGTCCATTCCAGTGTCTAAATGCACTACACCCCTCACTGATGCGCTACAAGCCAAATTCTGGTCTCACTTCTGCTATTGTAAATTTTAGAGTTTTCCTCCTCCATTTAACTCCAAAATCTGTTCATAGCCAAGACACTTTTATTCCATGAGCACCTCTAAACAGAAGGGGAAAGCAGTAGATTCCTCTTTTCTAAAGACTGCAGAAGAACCTTAAACCTGTTCCAGATGCTGAATAGCTAAGAAATGTCAAATACAACATCTGGTTATTCAGAGGGCTGCAGCTGTTTCCTCTGCAGACTACATAACACGTCATTTCTTCCCTTTAAATAGTTTATGCCAAGACAAAGACAACAATCTAATTAGTAATATCACCCAGGTTAAAGCCCAAGCTGCAGTTAGATAAGATCTTTTGTTAGCCCCAGTGGTTTCCCAGCAGCTCCACAGCAAGAAAGGCTCCAGATAGCAATTCTTGTCCATTTTTTACATAGACGTTTTCCTTACATCCAGAAACTTACTAAGGTTCCCTATATTAGCTCCTGAAACTCTTTCCTGTACCCAATATTACTGACTACTTGTGATAAGCCTCATTTCCACAACATGCTTTGAGATGATGCCAAGAACAAGCTATTCTATCACCTTTCCAGGGATGGAGGTGAGACTGACCAGCCTATAGTTACTGGGGTCCTCCTTCTTGCCTTTTTTGAAGATTGGAGTGACACTGGCTTTCCTCCATTCCTCAAGTACCTATCCTGTTCTCCAGGACTTTTCAAAGATCATGGAGAATAGCCTAGCAATGACTTCCACCAGCACTCCTGGGTGCATCCCATCAAGGCCCATGGACCTTTGGATGTTCAGTTTCCTTAACTGATCTCTAACCCAATTCTCTTAAACTGAGGCAAAACCTTCCGTTCTCCTTACTTCTGTGGTCTTCAAGGTCTGGGACTTCTGGCCTTAGCAGTAAAGCCCAAGGCAAAGGTGGCATTCAGTAACTCTGCCTTATCCATATCCTCAGTCACCAGGACACCTGCTTCATTCAGCAGTGGGCCCACATTTCCTCTAGTCTTCTTTTTGTCTCCAACATATTTGAAAAAGCCTTTCATGTTGTCCTTGACCTCCCTTGCCAGGTTTAGTTCTAAGGAGGCCTTAGCTTTCCTTATTGCATCCCTACATCCTCTGACAACATTCTCATATTCCTCCTACGTGGTCAGCCCCTTCTTCCATGTTCTATATACTTCCTTTTTCCACTTAAGTTTATTCATTAGTTCCCTGCTCATCCATGCAGGTCTCCTAGCTCTCTTACATGATTTCTTACTCTTTGGGATGCTCCAGTCTTGAGCTTTGAGGAAATAAATGATGCTTGGAAATTAACCAGCTCTCTTGGGCTACCCTATCATCCCTGTCCCTATCACATGGGACTTCTCCAAGCAAGTCCTTGAAGAGGCCAAAGTTAGCCTTTCTTAAGTCTAAGGTAGCAATCCTGCTTGTGGTTCTGTGCCTACTGCATATGATCGTGAAGGCCACCCTCTCATGGTCACTATATCCCAGGCTGCCACCTACCTTCACATCCTCGACAGGTCCCTCACAAGAGGTTCAATCTGAACAGGAGGAAAAACTTCTTTCCTGTGATGGTGCCAGAGGATGACCCAGGCTGCCTAGAGAGGTTGTAGAATCTCCTTCTCTGGAGAGATTACAAACCTACCTGGACAATGTGATCCTGGGTACCCTGCTCTGGATGACCCTGCTGGAGCAGGGGGATCAGATGAGATGATCTCCAGAGGTCCCTTCCAACCCACACCACACCGGGATACTGTATGTAACTCTGTGATGCTGTTACTTGTCAAACCATATTCTGTGACGCTATCATTTCACTATAAAGGAACCAGAAATAAGTTAGTTAATAAGTTAGAAATGAACTTAATGTTTGGGCTTGGCTGAATCCTTTTTCCCGACCAACGATGGGAGCAGGGCAATACCTGCTCGCTCTGCCCGAGGAACCCCCTGAGCCGGGGCGCCGCTTTTGGCTGTGGCCACACACCCCAAGGCTCCGTGTCCGGGGGAGAAAAAGACCCCGCCAGTGGGGGCACCGGAGCCTGCGGAGCATTGGGGTAGGGGGCGCGGCCGCAGCCGCCGGAGCCCCTCTCCGTGCCCGGGCTCCGCCCCGGGCCTCGGCCGCCGAGCGGGGCGGGCTGCAAGGCGGGGCGGGGGCGCAGCCAGCGGGGCTGCCGCGCCGGGCCGGGGACAGGATGGTCGGGGAGAGCGGCGGGGCTGGCCGGCGCGATGGAGCCGCCTGAGGCCTGGGACCCGTACGGGCGGCCGGCCCGGCGGACGCAGTGGCTGGTGAGCGCCCTGGCCTATCACTACGGGCTGGACCGCGGCGTGGAGAACGAGATCGTGGTGCTGGCCACCGGCCTGGACCAGTACCTGCAGGAGATCTTCCACCACCTGGACTGCGCCGGGGCGGGCAGGATCCCCGGCGAGGACTTCCGGACGCTGTGCCAGGTGCTGGGGTTGGAGGAGGAGGCGGCGGCGGCCGACGCCGAGGAGTGTGCGGGACTCTGGGAGGGCCTGTCCGCCGAGCTCACCTTCCGCCAGTTCCACGCCCGCCTCTGCGGCTACTTCAGCACCAAAGCGGGCAGCGGCCCGCCCTGCGCCGTGCCGCGGCTGCCGCTGAGCCGGGAGAGCGAGCACATCGAGACGCAGATCCGCCTGCGCAGCCCCCGCCGCCGCCGCCTCGGGGAGCCGCCCGGGGCCGGACGGGAGGCGGTGGCGGAGACGCAGCGGCGGCGGCGGCCGTCGGGGCCTTGCTCTCGGGAGTGCTACGAGGAGATCGTGGCGCTGGAACAGGCCGAGGACCGCATCGCCAAGCTGGAGGAGGAGAACGGCAGCCTGCGGGAGCTGGTGGAGGACATGCGGGCCGCCCTGCAGAGCAGCGACGCCCGCTGCCTGGCCCTTCAGGTGAGTGCGTGGCGCCTGCGCCCCCCGTACTGGCTGTCGACGCCTCCTCGCTGCTCGGGGCTGCGGCTTCTGTTATCCCTGTGGTTTAGGAAAGATGTTGCTCTCAGAAAATCTATCGTTAGTAACCTCTCTGCCCCCAGACTGATTGATAAAAGAAGGATGGCAGAGACTTGGCTGCTCCTCCGTATCGGGCATGAACTGTTTTTCAGAGTTTGGTTACATAGGATCATAGAATGGTTTTGGTTGGAAGAGACCTTTAAGATCATCGAATCTAACCCTTAAGCCAGCACTGCCAGGTCTAATCCTTAAGCCAGCACTGCCAAGTCACCACTAAACCCTGTCCCTCAGCACCACATCTCCACAGCTTTGAAACCCCTCCAGGGATGGGGACTCCACCACTGCCCTGGGCAGCCTGGGACAGGTCTTGACAACCCTTGTGGGGAAGAAATTGTTCCTCATCTCCAACCCAAACCTCCCCTGGTGCAACTTGAGGCTGTTTCCTTTTGTCCTACTGTGTGTTCCAAGACTGTTTTCTCATCCTGTTGCTTGTTCCTTGGGAGAAGAGACAGGCCCCTCTTGGCTTCAGCCTCCTTTCAGGGAGTTGTCAAGAGCAAGGTCTCCCCTGAGCCATCTGTTCCCAAGCTAAACAGTCCCAGTCCCTCACAACATTTGTGCTCTAGACCCTTCACCAGCTTTGTTGCCCTTCAGTGGACACGCTGAGCCCCCTCCATGTCCTTCTCAGAGTGAGGGGACCAAACCTGGACCCAGGATTCCAGGTGTGGCTTCCCCAGTTCCCAGTCCAGGGGAACAATCCCTACCCTAGTCCTGCTGGCCGCACTAGTGCTGACACAAGCCAGGATGCTGGTGGCCTTCTTGGCCACCTGGGCACACACTGGCTTATCTTCAGCCAGCTGTTGACCAACACCCCCAGGGCCTTTTTGGCTGGGCACTTTCCAGACGCCCTTACCCAAGTTTGAACCATTGCAGGGGGTTGTTGAGGTCCAAGGGCAAGACCCAGCACAAGGAGTCTTTAAGGAGAAATGTTATATATTCACCAGTGTGACATTATGTATGTTTAAGGCATGTGATGAAAACCACCCTGCTAAAATCGTAGGAGACATCGGTCCAGCAAACTTAACATGTATAGTGCTGCTTTTTCTACTGCACTTACAGTCAGACAGCTTTATACTATATAACATACATATACTATCTACAGTGACGTATTATATAACATATATATGACTATAATGCACTGTTGTGGGTTTTTTAAGAAAGAACTTTTGGATTCTTACCTGCGGAAGCAAGTGCAATGACTCAATAACTGCCTGAGAGCTTCCCCTCAAAAACACAAGAAGTGTATTTTGTTCAGACTGTGGTTGTGAGAGTTCAGAGTCGAAGCCAGTTCTGCAGACAGGCTGATGAATAGTTTCTGGCTCCTCTGCAGAGCCCCATTAATTCTGGGACTGGTTTCTGTTTCTGCTGCATCGGCTCAAGTGGAACCATACTTAACAGCCATTAAACTAGTCTAGCATGAAATAGCATAGAATGGGAAAGCACTGACAGGTTGAGTTCACTGGTTGTTCTGCTGGGTCTGGTCAGTTTGGATTTACTACTAACACAACACTCACAGAACTCTGCTCCATGTGTGATGTTTCCATAGGCATTAGCAGGTTGTCCCTCTTTGCAAGGTCCAGTGTAGCAGGGGAAAGCCACTGTTAACATCTTCATCTGAACAGTGAAAGGAAGTCAGAAATAAACACAAAGTCACCAGTCCAAGGCCCCAGAAAGAATCAGAACAAAGATAAGACTTCCAGAACAACACTAGCTGCTCTCTGTTCACTCCTACTGAACATGACTTATAAAACGTAACTGCAAATAATTTTTATAACGTGACATTAAAGCTGTACAGAAACTTCTGCAATAACCTAATTTTATGCTTTAATGAGTAATTAAATTTATAGATCGATATTTAGAAACTACTTTCTAGAGATTGTTTCCTTGTCTCTGTATTTTGCAAAGGTGAGAAGCTTATTAGCTGCTGATCAACTATATGTCATTAAAAAAATAGTAAAATAACAAAACACAACCCATCCATTTTCAGTCTTGATGATAATGTCAATTGCTTATAAACACATGAATTTCTCCTTGCTTTCTGCTCCTGTTTGCTATAGGTAGGACTGCAGAAAAGCCATGCTAACCATAAGGAAGAGGGCACCTGTTTTATAGGGAGTACGAGACCATTAGCGCAGAACCACCCACAGACCAAGTGCCTTCAAAGTGTCCTGAAGGAAGTGGAACTCATCCGGAGCTCCAGGGATGGGCAAATTGAGGAAGCAATTAGGTTCAATCAGGAATTGGAAAGAGAGCTGAAGAACTCTCAGGAAGCTCTGGTCAATCTGGAAGACTGCAACCGTAACCTGAAGAGGGAGCAAGCAGAAATGAGGAAGAAGGTTGAAGAGGCGAGACATTCTGTCCTGAACAGTCTTGGCAAAGTGAAGGAGTTAGAAGTGAAAGCGAATGAAGTGCCACGTCTTCAAATACACATCCAGCAGCTAGAATCAGAACTGCAACACTACAGGTAAGTTTGAGTCCATCAAAAAATGCCTATAAAATCACAGTCTTGGAACACAAGTTAGCTTGAAAATTACTGGTTGTAGCTTATTAAATGTCACCTAATACATCTTCTAAAATCTAGCCAGAGGGAAGTTAGAAGCTACTTATCAATGTGCTTGCTAGGGATCTGTAACACAACGGGGTACGTTCAGTGGAAGACAGGCCAAAATCTGCAGATGTACAGAGAGCTGAAGTTACTCCTCAAACACACAGCAATAGGACTCAGCACAGTAATGCTTCAAGAAAGCCTCAAAAGAAATTGCTCACAGTCCTTCAGAATCCATTTCCAACACTTTTTTTTTTTCACCTTAACTATCTAATATCAGTTCAGTCATTTCCTGCTAGTTGGGTCACAGTACAAAACTGGCTGTAATCAGGTGGCAAACTCACTCCATTTCTTATGGAAGCTCTTCAAGTTGTCATATGAATTGGAGAAAACGACACAAGCCAACTTCTGGCCAGCAGTTTTAAACTCTGCTGTGACTTCATTGCTTCCTTCACTGACAAAATATGTGATACTCCAGAAGAGAGCAGTTAAAATGCTTTCCTGAACCCCCACAAAAATAACACAGTGGGAGTCTCGAAGAAAAAATACAACTAAACCCCACTTTTGTAATAGCATAAATAAATATGCTTCCAAAAGTCAGAAAGTTGGTCACAAATTTAATAGTTCACTGCTTTTGTTGCCTGCAATAAAATTGGGCAGAACTTGGACTCATTGATGGTTACTAAGCAGTAGGCATTTCTGCCCAAGTTTCCAGTTGACTTATGGAATAAATTCTTGTCTTTATTTTTACTGACCCAAAGTAAACCTAATATTTATACATTTTTTCCTAACTGTACTAAAGCTAGTATTCTAATACATTGTCTATTCTGAACTCCCTGTCTCTTCCTAAACTTATACTTACTCTGTTTGCTTATAAGAAGAATTCATAGGGAGTTATTTGTAGCATCGTAGCTATTGTATTGTTGATGAAGTGAGGAAATTCTAAAAATAATCATTTTCTCCAGTGTCTTTCTGTAAGCATTGCATATGTTAATACCTGTGTGGTTGCAGAAGATTAAAGCATTTATTTAAACATCTGGAGGATTTAAAAAACCCTGTGAGGGCACATATTGTCCAAGCTGACTGTTGTTCCTAGGGATATCTGGATGAATGATAAAACTCTTAGTGCTAAGAGAGATCACACTACTTGTTTATCAAGTTCTCCAGGGCATGATCACAAAAGACTTAAGAGGAGTTCCTGTCCTGCAGAATTGCTTTCCTGAAGTATGATGAAAGATTAAAAAAAAAAAAAACAAAAACAAACCTTTAGATAGGTAGAGATGAACTAGTTAAAGACAATAAGAAATGTCAACTGAGCCTTGCAGAGCATAAACTTTTATGGGTTACATCAAAACAAACAGTGCAAGTTTAGAAATGTAAATTATATGTTCTTTGTAAGATCATCTTCACTTGTAGTATTTAAAATTGTTTGCTAATTTAAAGTTAGTGTAAAGCTCAGGAATGGTGGTAGCATTTGGAAACACACCTTTTTTAGCCCCACAGCACATTTAGCAGAGGACCAGGCCAGCTGCCACATACCAGAATCTTTAATGCATCATGCGTCTGTGTTAGCCAGAAACTGCTTCTCTCTCCCTGTCCGTCTAACACAGCCCTTGGCTTACCCAGTTTAACAGCAGAGCTACTTAGTTACGACTGTGAGTTGCATGTCTGTGGCCATACTCCACAGTTCTGTAGTGTATGGAATACCATGACAGAGTGTGGCACAGAGATGCCCAAACTGTCCGAAAATGGGTAAGTTAAGCAGCACAGAGCTTTGTGTTATGTGATGAAGGAGCTTAACACTAGCATGGCTCTCTCTGCTTTGTATAGCCCTTGGAATCCTATCTTGTCCCACTCACGTCACTTGCTTAGACTTATGCTGCAGAAGCTCCCTCTGCTCATAGAGAATCATCTTCTCCTGTGGTGCAGAGGCCCAAAACCCATGGGTGTAGCTTGTGTGAGGTGCTAGAAGCGCATGCGCAAGTTGTAGAAAGCATAGAGATGGGGAGAGAGCTGCTGTATCCCACAGATTTCTCAGACTTTCAGCTGACAAGTGTATTACTTTTAATGTTATTTAAGTCAGTATATATTTAAGTGAGCAGTTTTCTTCATTTCCGAGTATCACAAAAAGTTTGTGAGTGCGTGAGCAGGATCTAGGTTTGGCAACAACTAATGCTGCACAGCAGTGGTAGAGAGAAATGGGGGTGGATTTGAGGATACTGCAGAAAGCATTTAAGATTGAAGATGTGTCTCCTGAGAATTCACCTGAAGTGGCTTGGTATGCCACTGTTTTACTGCAGCAGAAGTCTTAATTTCTGCCAGAGAGGATCATATTTGAGACAGTCTGAGCTTTACATGCAGCTCCTATTTATAGCTAAATATTTATAAAGAAAGTTATTTCTTATTTTAGGTCCAGATTTTCAAAGCTCTTTAAGCATCCCAACCCCACTTTTATACCTCCATCTTACACCAGCTTGCTATCATTTAGACCTGGAATCACAACAATTACCTTAAATTATAATCCATTTGCATCTATTCAGGAAACTGTTAAAGTACCTGCAAGTGATTAAATAGTTTCCTAAATTGGGGCACCTAAGTACAATTGCAATTTCTGACCACAGATTCATATTCCTGCAAACTTGATGCAAAATGTTGCTATCAACATCTCTGGTATTTGTTTACTAACTGAAGTGTGTGTGACTTAAACATGAACTTGGTTTCCGAGTACATAGTTCCTGAATCAGGGTTTGAAAAGTCCCTGTGACGTGACTAGGTTCCTAAGCCAACCTAGCTGAGCAAATAGTTTATAGATACTTCTTAAGGTGCACATCCTGGTCTGCCTACACTGGATGCATGTGTCAGGTTTCTGTCCCCTTTTCTCCACTGGTAGAAATTTGTACTGTCTTTTGGTTGGTTGGGTTTTTTTTTTAATCCCTGTCAATTTAATGTGTCAGCGCAGATACTTTAAAGATAAATTTTGTGAAATTGCTTACTGAAAAGCAGAGTTAAAATCATTTTGGACGGAAAATCCATCACAAGAAATTGTGTGTTTATCACTGGTACCATATAAAAAATGCAGAATTCACAATGTCATGTACAGGAGAGTTTAGAAAGTTACACAAGTCCATTTTTTTATTCAGTGCTGCCCAGAGAGTTATTTTAATTTTTTACTGGGGCACTTGATTTCATTTTCTCAGGTATAGGAGGTTGCACTTGTCATTACTGAAGCTTAGCTTTTCCATTTTTGAACTACTCTTCCAGTTTCTCCGGACGATACTGAGACTAACCTCCAAATTGCTGTCATTCCCTCCCAGCTTGGTGTCAATGGCACATTTGTAATTTCTCTATCAAAAGCTGGAAGCCTAAATGAACATACTGACTAGGTCCCAGGACAGATTCTGGTGACCTCCGCTTTTTATCCAAGAGCAAATCATTAACAGCTATTCCCTAAACTCTTTCTTTTACAGCCAGTTTTGCTCTAGCTCAAGGTGACACCATCCATGTATTCTAATACAGTCCTGTGGTTTATAAACATTGTTTATAAGAATGCCACATATAAAAATGTCACTACAATAAAACTGTCACATCTACTGCTTCTCTTTATCCATCCAGCCATTTTCCCTGTCAGAAAAGGAAATTAGATTGGTTTGACATGCATTGTTCTGGCAAAATATAAGTTGGCTGCTTTCTATACTACATTGTAGGTGGCTTTGAAATTGATTACTTAATAAAGTTTAAAAATTCTTTTTCTCTTTAGTAGCATTGGAGGGAGTAACAGAATTTAACAACCATTTTTTTGATCCCAGCATATCAAATAAAAAGAAAGGTAATTTAGAATTGAAACAGACTTCATAATGGAGATGTTCAGAGGTTTTATGCTGCCAGCATCACATTAATTACATAGGTCAGTGGAAGGGGTCATAAAATACCAAAAATGCTTCCCATATGCATGGTCTGTCTCCCAAATTACTTAATTATCCATCAGCATTTATATGTGTTAATGAGTAGGAATCCTTTTTACATGGAATGCAGAGAGGCTTGTTTTATCCCTTCATACTCTCTTATAAATGTGAAGATGGAGGCCTCTAGCATAATTTCCTCCATTTATTTCCTTCATAAAGTCACCGGTGTTAAGTTTTCTAGAAAGTTATGCTTTAGGTTATCCTATATCAACAGTAGTTCAATTTTTCTTTTCTTTTAGGAGACAGGGTCCTGGTCCTTTTAGTAATTTCTCAGGTTATCATTACTCTGTAAAATATAACAAGATGGACCAAAGAGATCCAAATCAATAATCCAAGAACAGGAGAGAAATATGGAAATATTCCTAACTGATACAGAATCAGTTCTGTTAAGTGAAGAAAGAAAAACCCTAGGAACAAAACACTAACACACAAAAGAAGGGGACATACAGTATGGTATTTTCATTCTGAGTGATAATGTATGTTTTTTATTTAGGCATTCTAGAACTGTTCTTCTATTTAAAGAATTAGACATTAAATAAAGGAAATCTGGACAACTTTCTGCTTGACTACTGTCATCAATACTGAGTACTTGCTGGCTGTAAGGTGAAGTGCATCCTGGCAATTTATTTCTAATGGCACAACTTTTGAGTGGAGGGTGGGGGTGTATTTAATGTGCTGGACCAGGCAAGAGACTGAGTAGAACTGCAGACAGTATATATGTCCTTGGAGCAGAGCAGCAATAGGCAGGGAGCAGTGACTGGTGGCAGTCAGTAAAAAACAATTAGAGGCAGGGAACCAAGCTCATGCAGAGTAAAATAAAATGTTATTATTCAGAGCCTCATTTGTAAGTGCACTCAAGCAGATAATTTTAGGTGAACTGATGGCATTGCATCTTCTAATTTAATTCTGCTCGTACCTGATATTTTTTCTCTACTTTAGACTGTAAAAAATTATATATAACATAGAATTCTGCACAAAAAACCCCACAGAACTTAAAAGTTTTTCAAGAGTTTAACAGTAGCAGGTGACTATGTTACCATCATATGAGGTTTAGACTCCTTGATTGTCTCCAGCCATAGAGGAATTTTAAGCTAAGCAAGCAAATCAGGTTACTTCTCATTTGAAAAACTTTAAAGGAACATTCTAATTTCACCAAAAGGGATGATGGAAGATATGGTAGAGAGAACTAAGCAATTTTAATACATTAACTTGACATTGAGGAAAATGTATAGCATCTCTTTCTATGGATGGGATAGTTTTATTTCAAATGGAAGAAAAGTCTTTCAATCCTTTTTTAACATATATAATGCTTTCTTACCATAATAACAGCAAAACTTTTCCATTCAAATTAATGCAAGTGCATTTATCCACAAGTAAGATTGTACTTGTGTGCTAATTCCGACATTGGAAACGTAGTCAGTTCTCTGGCCTTTTTTAGGGACAGGCTTAGTTACACAGCATTTATTCTTGGGAGACTTTCCCTGGTTTCTCACTAAATCCTCCTTTTCATTGGGCTTGCCCTATTTGCTGTGTTGGGAGTAAATCACTGGGAATACAATAGCTGTGCCACACAGAGGGACCCTGCCCCTTCCCTGGGGTGGACACACTTTTGCTGTGTCCCAGGCTTCCTCCCACAGCTCTATGGAGGAACCCACTGTAGACATCCCATAGCAGCACCCACTGCACATACCTTCCTAGGGACAGAGAGATGAAAGTGTACTGCAAGCTCTGTCACAGTCAGCAGTAACAAATAGATAGTCTGAGCCAAAGGAGATAGGTTTGTCATCTCATACACAGTATCTGACAGATGCAACTGCCTTTTAAAATCTCTCCTCCTGCCCTCCTGTCTGTTATTTGAATCATGCTAACCCCTCCTGTACCAAGAAGATGATCCTTTCCCCAGAAGGGGTGCAGTCAATGTTTCTGCAGCTACTCTCCCTTGAATTAGTACCTGGAAATCGAGGCAGCAGCTTGGTGGAACCCCCCAGCGACAGCCGTGTACCTCTGTCCTTCATCTGGCTCCCTGACAAGCTGCATCACACCTCTCTAGCTTTATAGTCTTTACCCAAGAAAATAGACACCTTTTACTGCTCAAACTTTCTAGGTGATGCAATGTATCTTTTCTTATACCAGCAAAAATCAACGATTAATTTCATACAGCAAGATAACTTAAAGTAAAAAAGCTACTCCCCTACCCCTTTCAAATCATTTCATGAGCCTGGACTCCCTGTCAGAGCCTATCCCACTTGGAAAGCAGGGCTTCCAGAACAAAGTCACTTCTTCTCTGTTTCTGCAAGAACCAAAATAAAACAGAAATGGTTCTAGCTCATAGATAGCCCTCAGCTGCAACCCTCTGGATTCCTTGGGTGAGCACCTGTTCAGCACCTTTCAATATCAAACATTAGCAGTATTAGACCTGCCATAAGGGCTTCCTAGGAACCTTCTGCCTGGTGGGCCCAGCTCACCAGTGACAGGACATGGCTGCTGTTTACTGCTGTTGTGCTCAATTTATAGACCTAAGAATTGCATTAACCTTGATATCATCCACCTGACAGATCCTGACACTTCAGATCCCGCTGCAGGCAGAAACAAGCCCACCAAGCTTGACGCATTAGGGTTATTCTGGGAATGGAGTTATCAGCTTGACAAGATTGGGATCTGTGCATCTCTCTTGACCTAAAAGCCAACTAACATCAGTGTAGGAGAGCTGCATAAAAAGAACATTTATTTATTACCAAGAAAAAACACATCTGTAAGCCCAGAGTTTGTAGCCTCCTGTCACAAAGCGGTACAGCTCATTATGATCCTCACCAGGGAGCCAAGAGAACCGTTACATGTCACTGACACAGTCACGCACTTGGCCTTTCATTTGTTTATTAAGCAAACCTGACCAGTTTGTAGCAAAAGAGCACCTGAAGGAAAGGGTCCTTGCCAGGGCACTCCCGTTTTCCTCACCAAGAGGTCCCTGTATGACCAGGCCCCACGGTGCTGTGCTCTGCTTGTACCCTTGTCAGATCAGACCTGTTGAATTCATTAGCAGCATTCCTTTGCTTGTAGGAGTAACCAGGATATAACTGGGCAATAAATCTTACACTGAATGAAAGTTGGACAATCCTCCCTAACAGATGCTTTGAAGAGCCAGCAATATTTAAAAATTATCTTTTTCTTCAGGTCTGTCTTATAAGAGAAAGTAGTAACATATAACCTCAAAGTGTAACCTGTGGCTTAAACTTGGGGTTTCTATGTTCACCTCCCTAGATGCCAAAGACCTTAACAAAAATTTGAAGTAAAAACACTAGGGGTGAGATCCCGAGAGGACCAGGTCATTGACAAATGTTTTGTCCAGGCATTTAAATGCACATGTAAAGTACTTCATGACTCCACTGAGCTCCTCTAGAGGTAAAATTAAACCAAACCAACCAACCCTATCTCAGGTGGGTTTAGCGCATGTCATTTTTGCTGTCAATTCACCTAAGTTTAAAAAATCAAACGCTGCTGATCATCTACACTCGGGCACAAGCAGAGAATTCTGCATTCTTCTAAGCTTTCTATTCTGCTAGAGGAAAAAAAATTGGAAGACATTTTATTTTTCTTCCTAAAACTTAAAAATTACTTCATGGAAGCACGGAGAGGAGTTTACTAAAGCAGTAAGAAGCGATTATTTACTCTGCTCCTCATCTCACTTTCCTTCAGGATACAAAACATACAAGGTAGCTTGTAAGATATATGCTGACAACACGAATTTTCAAACAGATTGAACTAATTTGTTCTGCTAAAATATTCTGCTCTCAGAATATGGAAAGGTTAATGATCTGCAGGGGAGGACGCCTTGAATACATCCCAAAACTGACAATGATATGGCAAGATGAGTGAAGTCACCCTAATGTAGTTCCAGGGAAATTTGTGTATGTTATACTTTAAAACCCAAAAAGCCTTCTTAATTTATGCAGCAGAAAAAGGTACCTAATCATGAATCAATCCTAGAATGGCTTAGACTGGAAGGGACCTTAGGGATCATCTAATCCAGACTCCCCACCAGGGGCAGGGACACCTCTCAACTAGACTTGGTTGCTCAAGTCCTCATCCAGCCTGGCCTTGAAAACCTCCAGGGAGGGGGCATTCACAACCCCTCTGGGCAATCTATTCCAGAGTCTCACCACCCTCATACTGAAGAACTTTTTCCTAAGATCCAATCTAA
>JANIJG010001304.1:86378-102927 GCA_024611175.1 Megaceryle torquata | reverse complement strand
TTTTTTTTTTTTTTTTTTTGTGGGGGGGGGGGTGTGGGTGGGTAGGGGAGAGAAGAAGAGGGGCAGGAGGATCAGCTGGTCAAAGTATTTGCTTCACTCCATTATAGGGAAGAGCTTTTTCCACAATTCCAGCTGTGGAACCTCTCTGTGTGCTCAAGCCAAGCAACCTGAAAGTTGTAAGATCTATTGAGAGGTTGACTTTAGCTGTTATTTACAGAGATCATTCTTTGTCTATGAAAAAAAAAAAAAAGAAATTTTATACATTTTTATAGCTTCTCATAATGCCTATCTGAAAATCTGAAAAAAATCAGATAAAAAATGAACAGATATACATGTCCTTAAAGGATCACAAAGCTGCAGCTCAACTTCAACAACTGAAAACATAAAGCATGGAATGAAGCTTGATCATGACTGCAGATAGTTGTATGCCAGGATGCTGACTATTCTGTTCACCAATGCCATTTCACATGGGAAAGTACTTTATGGGTAAAAAAAGTGGGACAATAAATGCCAAGTGTTATCTTTGAGCATGATGCATCTTTAGAAATTCCCTCTACATAACAAGTAACTTCAGCCTTCACAGCATCCTTCTTAAAACTACTTCAAAAATAAGGTGTAGCAGCTGTGATTGACTGTGTGTTGCAGTCCCTCCTTGTTTGTGGGGAAAAAAAAAAAAAGGTCTCCAAAGGGTGGCAGAACTTCAAGCACTAATTGCCATCACATCACACATCATCCATTGCAAGAAAAGAGGTTGCCAAGTGTTAGGAATCAGATTACAGTGGAAAGACCCCCAAACCTTTCAATAAATCTACAGAATAAAACCAGGCCCTGTGCTTTGTTTTGTGAAAAGTCTCTTTTCGCAGTAGAATGTTTCAGGGAAGGTTGCTGATGTCACATTAATCATAATGCAGAAAAATCTGGTATTCACAGCACATCTGCTCTGCTTTTATTCTTGGTACCTGACCCCATTCCATGCCCTTGACATTAACTCACATAACATAAAAGTATCTGGAACTGCACATGGTGAGGTCAGCCCAGTTTAAAGCAGAATGTTGTCAGGTTTAAGCTGATCTCCCAGTATATTATTTTCACACTCCTGGAGCTGGTGGGTCTATGCAGCACTCTTCTTAGCAGAAAATTACACAAGCCAGAAATATGAGCAAGCAAAGCAAAGCCAGCGCCTATGGAAATTGAAGAAAAGTAGGTTATGCTGCCTTTTTCTGTGTCAGTGAATATTGGAAGGTGGGGTGTCCAACAGTATATATGCAACTGGAGGTACATCTGTATTTTATGTGCATCGATGTGTTGACTCCCAGTGAGCCCTCTCTGGAGCTGAGGGCAGTGTCGCTGCATAGGCACAACCTCCTGAGCACCCCACAGCTCCAAGTGCCACCAACCTGCACAGCTCAGACCCCAGCTCCACGGAATTAATTCCAGTGATTTTACCCTGCCCAGCATAGGCACACCCTTGAAAGCACAGATCTCATAGATATTCTCCACTGCAGAACAAAGAGGCACTGAAGGGGCTGTTTATAGTGGGTTAATTCAGTGGCCTGGCAGATCTGGCATCAGTGAGGTAAACAGATGGACCACTCTCATTTACAGTGACTGCTCTGATTTAATTTAGACCCAGGCAAAGTACTTAGGCTGAAGAGTTCATCCTCCAAAAATACAGTTTGGAAACAGTTTAAACCCTTTGCATATTGAGGTTACATCAGGCAAGATTTCATACAAGCAAAAAAGAAAATAAAAGAAAAGCAGAAAAATTGTGGTTTTCTATTTAGACATTTTCTTGCTTGTTTTGATTTTTCCTATCTGAATGACATTAAATCAGCATTGCTCAATCAAATTTCAAAATACCATTTTAAGGCATAAAAAAAGAAAAGAAATTAAACCATAATGAAATATTTTGGTTTATGTTGAAGAGGCAGTTTTCTAAGATGAAAATCACCTTCCTTAGATTCCTAATTCAACCAACCAAAAAAAGATAAAATATTTGAACTGTTCTAAGCAGACATTGGGAGAGAAGTTGGTCCTTAGTCTGAAAGATCTGTGTTTCCATTAATGAATATACACATCTCTGCATAATTTCCAAGACTATCCACAGTTCCCAGAGGCAATTCCTTTAGCAGAGGAAAAAGAACAAGAAAACCAAAAATAAAAGTGCTCTTAGCTTGTATTGTCAGAAGGACACTCTCTGCCCTGCTGGAGCCCTGGCTGTGGAGAGATGGGTTCTGCAGGAGTAGAAATCTTCCTGTTGTGAAATACTACCATTAGCAGGATATTCCTGGGTCAATGCACTGACTTTTGAGTGGAAGACATTTCAGTGGAGCCAGGAAGTTGGTGTCTTTCAGAAAAGTGATGATTAATCTCTATACAGCAGAATATTATACTAGGTCAGTTCTTCTGCTGTCAATCTTATCCTTGCTACTTTTCTCCTTCTCCTGTTGTTAACTGCCTGCTTTGCTCTCTTTGGTTTGGGGATTTTTTTTTTTACAATTTCCAAATGATGCTTCAAAGGTACTTTAAATAGGAAACTTTTAAAAGAAAATAAGTTCAGAGATTTTAGGTAAATACTATGCAGTATATGACTGATCCAAGCTCTGAATTCACATCAAATCATCATGATTAAAGATCTACAAAAGAGTTTTCAGGTGTTTAGACCTGTACTTTATATAAATCAGAGAAATTGTTAATCCCTAAGGCTTGACACTTGTGAAATACAAAGAGCCATTTTATACTTAAATTGCAGATCTCCAACCTTATCATTTAAGTCTCTGCTTCTGCAAGCACCACTGTCTTGCATCAGACAAGTCTAATCTTCTCATTAGGATACAGGCTTCTTATAATCTAAATTACCTCTTTATTAAAAGATGTCCTTTTTAGAGCAGAAGATTATTAATGTGGGAAAAGTAGCAACTACTTCTCCCAAGCCAAGTGAGCTTTTCTGTGGCAGGTTCCTCTGGACTGGCTAGATTAACTGAGCTCTGCTCCGTGAACAAGCCTGAGACACAGTACAGAAGTCACTGGAATTGATGCTTTGCTGCCTTATATACTCAAGCTGAAACTTTAATTCTATTAATCTGCATTTACCTGTCATTATATACAGGAAACAAACAGAAAATAGCCCCTAAACAAAGCAATGAATCCATAGGCATAGCCTACGAAAGTCACCCTGAGACCTCCAGTTTATTGAGTCAGTTCCTGGAACGCAGAGCTGAACTGGTGATTTCTTCCCTTCATGTGGCTCTATAAAGAAAGAAAAGGCCATGAACAGGAGTGGAGAAGGAAAGAGCAGCTCTGCTCATTACCGTGAAAAAGGAGCTGTCAAAGTGTCACCTCCTTTCATCCTTCCTCCTTTGCCAGCCTTTTTTTTTTGACCCAGGGAATGGAAGCTTAAATCAAACAGTCAGAATGAATGATGAAACAGCACAGTCTGTACAAAACAAAGCCAGAGGCTGTGGAGAGTGGTAAAAAGGGGCCCAGCTGAAGGCAGAGGACAAAACTCAGCTGTTGGTTTCCTTGATTTCATTACAACACAGACTGGTGTTTGAACAGCCTCAGTGGGAAGACAGCCCCCATTCCTTTTGTAGCTATAAATACAGCCTCTGAGGGTCCTGCATGGATGAAATGAATGGTAACGTGTGGTGTTTGTCTCTGGTCAAAAGGAACTGGATTAGTAGAATGACCAGGGTAAGAAAAATTTGAGCTATCACCAGTCAGGCTTCAGAAAGGGCCAGAGTATAGCTCCAAAATACAGTTGTAATACTGCCCATAAGAATGGCTAATTTTAATGCTGTGTTGGAGGGAGAATGGTCTAACAGCTCACAACAGGCGAGATGCACAGGGAGAGATGTTGAAATACAGAAAGAAAACTACATACTCTACTGTCTTTAAAAGCAGGCTCATGAATTATCCATCCATGCAACATGCAGAGGCTGAGTCCACTTTCAGGTGTTTATGATTTTTGATGAAGTTAAGCAAACCAATGCCTTTCAATGATGAGTTTGTGTTTTAATGAACCTTAAAATAAAGCAACTTTTCAAAGACAAAAATTCTCCCAGCACCCTGGGAATGTAAGCTGCTTTGCCATGATAACAAAAATGCTGAATTTATTTTTTTTTCCCCATCACTTTATAAATGAAACTGTAAAACCATGATCTGGCCCAGGATATAATATACAAAGTGCCAGTCAGAAGTGAGTGCTATAAAACAGGTGTAAAAAAGTTTATGTGGATTAGATTGTGTATCCTTAAGTTTAAAGGGCTTTTTTCCCCTGCAATTAAACAAATGCATACTGCATGCATTGTTAATGTACTTAGAGGATTATATACATTATAGTTTTTACATTTTTAAAAGATTAATGTGTTAAAAAAGGTACCCTATCATACATTAAAAATCATTATATGTTCCTATCTCATTAAAAACATCACTGCAAATACCATTCACAGTGAAGAAAGCAAATATATTAAAATTTAGTAGCAAAGGAATAGAGAATGATATAAAGAAAATAATGATCACAGTCACAGAACACCTGCATCAGAAAAAGGAAATTATGATCATTCTACCTAAAACAGAACAAATCTATCTTAGCCACCTGCAGATGTGGAAGAGAGAGAGCTGAAAGATGCAAAAAAGGTCTATAAAATTTTCATCAAGATCAAGATGAAAAGGGAAGATTTTTTCAGTCTCTTCCAGTACAGGAACTATGAATCATTTCACGAAAGAGGACTCAGGTTTGGAGCAGAAAGAAAAAGTGGTTCTTACATAACAGGTAAAGCAACCTGTGGAGCACCTTCCTGCAAGGTGCTTAGCTTGCTGAAAGGTTACATTGATTGAGAAAGCAACTAAAATACTGATTTTTTTTTTTTCTTAAAAAGCCCTTAGCAGATATTAAATAGGTGACTTCTCCACCTGAGTCACCCAGCAAATCTGCACACACAGTGGAGTGGAGGATCAGGGAAGGTCTAAGGATGCAATAGGGTATGTGAATATCAGAGGAAATCACAGAATGTTAGGGGTTGGAAGGGACCTTCAAAGATAGTAGAGTCCAAACCCCTGCCAGAGCAGGACAAAGCTAGAGCAGATCACATAGAAATGCGTCCAGACAGGTCTTGGAAGTCTCCAGAGAAGGAGACTCCATAAGCTCTCTGGGGAGTCTATTCCAATGCTCTACAATGCTTACAGTAAAGAAGTTCTTCCTCATGTTGAGGTGGAACTTCCTGTACTCAAGCTTGAATCCATTGCCCCTTGTCCTATCACAATGCACAAGTAAAAAGAGGTTGTCCCTGCCTTCTTGATGCCCAGCCTTTATGTATTTATAAATATTAATTAGATCCCCTCTCAGTCTTCTCCTCTCCAGACTAAAGAGCCCCAGGTGTCTCAGCCTTTCCTCATAAGACACGTGTTCCAGCCCCTTAATCATCCTCGTAGCCCTCTGTTGGACTCTCTCAAGTAGATCTCTCAAGGTGAGGTCTCACTAGGGCAGAGCAGAGAGGGAGAAGAACCTCCCTTGTATGTATATGTATGTGTAAGTATTCTCTTTGAACTTTTAATATACAAAAAATTACAAAATACAGTTTGATTTTAGGAGTGTCTAACATCACCTTGCCTTCATCTGCAGGAATCCTAGGTTATGCTTTGAGAATCACAGAATCATCTTGGTTGGAAGAGACCATTTAAGAGACCATTTTTGATCATTGAGTCCTACTGTTAACCCAACACTGTCAGGTCACCACTAAACCATGTTTACTAAACTATGACTATCAGCACCACATCTGGTGGTTGAGTCCCCATCCCTGGAGGTATTTAAAAGTCATGTAGATGAGGTGCTGATGGACATGATCTATTGGTGGGATTGGCAGTGTTAGGTTAATGGTTGGTCTTGATGATATTAAAGGTCATTTCCAACTGAAATGATTCTATAATCTATGTATCTTTTAAATCCCTCCAGGGTTGGGGACTCCACCACTGCCCTGCACAGCCTGTTCCAGGGCTTGACAAGCCCTTCATGGAAAAAATCATTCCTCATGTCCAACCTAAACCTCCCCTGGTGTGACTTGAGGCTGTTTCCTCTTGTCCTGTCACTTGTTCCTTGGGAGAAGACGGTGACCCCACCTGTCTCCAACCTCCTTTTTTAGGGTGTTGTTGAGAGTGAGGTCTCCCCTGAGCCTCCTTTTCTCCAAGCTGAACAACCCCAGGTCCCTCAGCTGATCATCACAAGACTTGCGCTCTACATCCCCCGCCAGCTTCAAGCTTACCTCACACACCTACAGTTTTACAGGATCCATGGTCTAAGCTTAGCCCTGACTCAGATTTTAGACCATAACTTTGGAAGAATCATTAACATTTTTCCACCACATCAGTTTTCCACCTAAAACATTAAGATTATAATGACCACAGAGGTTGGCAGCTACTACCCTTGTCCATTAATGGTTCTACAATTACCTTTAAGGTAGCAAAGGACAAACTACAAACTCAGAGATGCTCTTTAGTTCTTTGTGCATCTAAATGAGAGGTGGTTGCTGCAAAATATCACTGATACCTGGAGATTAGCAGGATTTAAAATGGATTATCTCTGGTAAGAAGAATTTCTGAGTTACAGTGATAAATATTAGCTAGAATTTTGGAAAAATCTCTGAACCCTCTATTTCAGTGTGAGAGCACAACTGTGACTCTCAACTATAGACAAAACCTTCCCCTGTTAACAATCTGTCCCAGGCTTTCTTTCACACCCTTCCTAAGCATCTGCTTGCGAGACGCTACCAGTAGGGCACAGGATTAGAGAGCTGAAGAGTCCAACCAAAATCTAGCATGAAAAAACCCTGCACAAGTCCGTGTCTGTAGGTTGTGCTTTCACATTCTAGACTCTGCTTGACTGATGTCTATTGTCCCATCTCAAATCACTTAATTAATTTCTATTCAAATCACATAAGTTCCCTGCCAGGCTAGAAACCAGCACACGCTGTTCAACGTAGATGTCAGGTTTTGTGTAGGAGACAGCCATACCAATATTGCAAAGATCCTTTTATTCATGCCTGCAGCAAAATTTAATCTGAAAAGCTAGGCTTAGAGTTTTGACATGCTGGCACAGCAAATATTTTCCTGCATAATTGAAAAAGATCATTTGTAAGAGTGTTGGCCCAGTGGTTATCAACACAGGCTGAGGTGTGGGCGTAAGCAGCACATTTCCAAAATACTCTGTGCTTACTGGAAATAAAATATGTACTTTAACATTTACTTGTATTTGGCCTTCATGCTGTTGGCAGTTGTCTGTCATGGACATACGCTGGTATTTCTCTGTTTGCGTTTTCTCACTTCTCTCCAAGTTGCTTGGTAATGTGCATATTTATGCAATATGAAAGATTCTGTGCAACAGTTTAGAGGACCTTTACATTAACCATACATATTCAAGCGCCTCACCTACATCTGCCCATAAATGCATGTCTAACTTGGTTTCTCATACTTTGTCAGGGCAATCAGGGACAGAAAATGGTGTTCTATAAACCTGGAAAGGGGGATTTTTCTCATTTCTAATCCAGGTACTCCTGAGATAGAAATACATTAGATCTCATTGAAAAAAAAAGGAATTAAGAGGTTCTAAAACACAAGGAATCCTCTTTTCCTTTAAAACACCTACACAGGTATAAGTGTAGCCTCACTATAGAAATGGAAGAGAATCAGACAGAGAGCTGTCCTGTAAAACACAAAGCTTAAACAGATTACATGAAGCAAGTTATTAAATGTATGGCACACATGCAGACCACTCGCATTCTTCCTTTCATATTCATGAGCAAGGGTCATTCCAAACTGAGACCAACAGCGTTGCTCAGGAATACAAAGAATTTGATTTGAAATAATCCTGCTGCTCTCATAGCAGTAGGTTTTTATTAATAAATGCACTATGACAACTCCAACTTCACTATTAGACATTTCAACCATTGTAATAATTCATGTCATCAGAATAATAACTATTCTGTTGTAAATGGAAAGATGAGAAAGTAACTTTGAATAATAGATCTTATTACTTTGTGCAGATATGGCCAAGGACTTATGTAGATTTTGAACTCTGATGTTAATGTTGGTTATTTGAGAAATCTAATATTACAGAAGTTACTGTGTACTTGCCAGAACCAAAGATATAAAATACAGGCTGTATCCTGAATATTTTAGTCCTAGATAAATGTATGTGTGATAAAGAAGCATGATGAAATTACCTGGTTAGATTATTGAGAAAAATCTCATTTAAAATCTATTCATGTCCGTGTATGTCTCGGAGAAGACTGCATGCTATGAATTCTAGAGAACCCCATCATGAATATCAAATACAGACAATTTTAAAAGCAAAGAATAGTTACACTTCGACTAGATGATCACTGTAGGTCCCTTCTAAAAGAACTATTCTGTTCTACAAGGAGAATTCTTTAGTTTACAACACTGCATTATAGTTTTACCCTTCAGGAAATCTAATTTTTAAAAATAAACTGTGTTTTATCAGATTACAAAGTTGCAGGTCTAATACTCACAAAGTTTTTCTTGATGGATTGTTTTGTGCTTTTAACTTAGGGAACTCTTTTTCCATTGCTATAGGTGCTATGCTGGCAAATAAGTATAAATACATAGCAGCATGTGCAGTTCTACTAAAATTTATATATGACAGGCTAGATGAGATTGGTTTGATGGCAGTTTGAGATCTGTCACTGGCTTTATACCTGAAGTTTGTCAGGTTTTGGTTTTGTACATCTTGTGGGAGAAAAGTCAAACGTTGCCTCAAAATGATGTGACTTTGATTTCAGCATTTCTTATAGAGGGTTAGAGAATCTCTTGGAGAATATCAGATATAGTTTGCAGAGGTGCTAGCTATCCCCAGCTCCTGCTGATACTTGCAGTCCGCTGAAAGCAGAAAGAATGAGTAAATCTCACCTCTTTCTGTGTGCTGTATGAGGTGAGGCAATACAAATGCTTCCACAGAAGGTGCCACTGCTAGAGGTGGTAGAGTCATTATGCTTATAATTTAAAACAAGCCAAACCTAAGAACTGTAAGGAGTTACAGGCACTGCATCTTTGGAAAGTTTTTAAAGAGTAGAAAGTGAATACCTTTCAAGCTAGTATCTCTGTATCTCCTGAATGACTTAAGGTTTTCCAGCTTATATTTTCTTCTGTAAAAATGTAGTGACATGAGAAGTCAGTCAAAAGAGCATCACTGGACAGGGCAGCACCATAACCATAGTTAAAAATCCAGTCTTCTTCATAGAAACCGACACAACCCGTCAACTAATCCCACACTTGGAAAAAAGGCTGTTCTGAAAGCAAAACTTTGTTCAGATGCAATCCTTCCAAGTAATACTGCCAAAATCAACAGTGTAGTTCTGTGAAACTGGAAAACTGTTGAAATACTCAGATAAGCTTTTATGTGCCTATAAGGATAAGCCTTTTGACATCCATTAAACCACCACAGAAGTCCACATGCATAATCTGTGCGTGGAAATTTCAAAATGCTGATTATCGGAACCTGGGAAAAGACTCGTTCTGTGCCTGTGTTTCTTTTTTGAAGCATCCCTGCCAGCGACAGGACAGTGAGCAAGATTAAACTCTTAAGTGTAGGGTGGTTGTTCCTAAGTTCTTATCTTCTTTTAGTCATTTAAAGATCGATACATTCTTGTAAGCCTTACATCTTGTTTGGATTTCTGTAACTTGTTATTCTATGCAATGGTGATGTAACAACATGAACTCTGTTCAAATCAGAGGCTTAAATCAAGCCACTGATATCATTTTCATTATATCAAATCTGGGTTCTATGTGATGAAGATCCATCTTGTGGGCTTATCTCTGTGTGAGAAGGTATGGAAATTTGATTACCATTTTTATTACAGGAGCAACTGAAAATCTCAAGAAAAATTGGGTCCTCATTCAACTTTATAAATAACCTCTGCTTCAAGTCACTTCTAAAATTCAAATTAGCCCTTCAGAAAACTGTCATTGCTATTTTAGAATGCAATAAAAATGGGAGCAGGATGAATGTCACGTCATTCTGGGGTTCTCTGTAAACATTTGATCACTCAAACTTTCACAAGAGCTTGTATCTGCTCAATGGATAGAGCAAACAAGGACACATTTGCTATGAATGCGTTGACAAGTACTTTAAATGAACGAGTTTAGGGAGTGATTACATCACATTACAGTCATGTTTCTGTGCTTAGAATTGCACAGGGAAACCCTCAGTCCTTCTGCAATTTTGGGTAACTATTTTTTTTTCTGTGGGTGATGCAAAATACAGGAAAACAATACATTTTTTTAAGCAGTTACAATAGCAGAGTGGAGATAAAACCCTATTTGATCCCCTACATTTTGAGCCAAAAGAGTATGACAGCAGTGGGATTTAATTACAGTTTCCTAAGCACAGAGGTACCAGTTCCCCCTCTGAGTTATCAAAGAAGACATGCTGATGTTAGGATGTGTAAATCTCATAAATCCTGTCCAGACCAGTAGCACACATCCCTCAGACTGGGGATTGTCATTATTTCATGAGCAATTGTAGACTCCTCTCTGATTTTGAAAACAAATACAGTTAGTTGCAGAAATAATAGACACCAGAATTTCAAATATGATGGGTATAACTCTGCTTAGTTTCCAGGTGTGTACTGAGAAGGTAAGATACAGTGAACAATATTCCAGCTGTCTCCTATAAACCTGGGCTAGCCACAATTAACAGTGCAAGATGCACAAAGCAGACACATTAAACAAGCAGCTCTTGTTTCAACAGCCCAGCTATCAGCCCGACAGAATCACAGAATGGTTTGGGTTGGAAAGGATCTTTCAAGGTCATCTAGTCCAACCCCCTTGCAGGAACCAGGAACATCTCCAACCCGAGCAGGTTGCTCAGAGCCCCATCCAACCTCACCTGGAATGTTTCCAGAGATGGGGCATTCACCACGTCTCTAGACAACCTGAGCCAGGGTCTCACCACCCTCAGTGTGAAAAAAATTTTCCTTATGTCTAAATCTCCCTCTTTTAGTTTACAACTATCACCCCTAGTCCTGTTACAGCAGGCCCTGCTAAAAAGTCTGTCCCCATCTTTCTGATAGGCTCCCTTGAAGTACATCTAGGTATAATTTGCAGCAAGAAAGTTATATACTCAACTGAAAAAGAGCAGATTATGTCAAATTGCACATGACCAGAAAAAAGCTATTTCCTAGAATCTTGCACAGTCTAGGTCGGAAATCATAGCAAGTGAAACAGTTCCGCAGAATCAAATTGCCTGGACCTGATCAAAAGGTTTCATACAAGAAACTCTTCTGAAAAGAAGTCAGGCATTGAAGTTCTGCCATAGGTCAAGATTTTGCTAAGCCCTTGACTAAATAGTGATGATATACTCAGAGGTAACCTTTGATCCTGCATGGCCTTTGTAAGAACTGGAGTAAACTGTGGTCTTGATAGATACTGGGAACTTCATCATGTCTCTCCTACGCTGCTATGGACCTAAGATCTTAAATTCCCTTTGTTCTGATAAGTGTTATTTAAATAAGAGTTTTTAAAGCAGCTGCCAGAAATTTTACCACATGGTCCACACTGTCATCACCAGTACAGACACCTGAAGGCTGCCTGAGGTAGCCACGTATGATGTGGTTTTAGAGTCATCTGAACTAGATCTGCATGTGATACATCCTTTCTTTCTGTTACTAACGAGGTGTTTGGGTTTTAACTAGAGATCTGGGAATGATCTGGCATTTTAAACAAATGCTTCTGCTAGAATATGAAATTTATGCACCTGCTGGATTTTTTACCAGTTTAGACCCTTCATCCAATCTGAAGCCTGTCACTCCTCAAACAAGCATTAGAGGTGGCCTCTACATCTGAAACTAAGGTAATTTCTATTCCCAGTAGAATGGGGACCTGAAAATAAGCAGCATTTATCATTAATATCCCAGCTCTGGCCAGGATGAATGCAGTTCAATGCACCTTTGCTAACACAAACCAGACTTCTGTATGCTCATGGGATGCTGTCATTAACCCTTTGAGGACATAAATGTACAGCTGTCTCAGTTTACTGCCAACATCTTTTTTTTAATGACCCTTCAGATATATGGAGTTTACTGTACTCATGCCCTGTTTCAGGGGATTTATAACCAAAACCACAGGCAGAGCATGTTAAATCCTACCTTTAGCTGTTATTGCCAGCCTAATCACTGTGGTGTGTAAAAATTCACACAGGGGACTGTTAGAGTCTCTCTCACGTACTGACCAACACAGCACACTGCAGAGCAGCAAACGATCACGTAAGGAAGGATTGTTGTGAGTCCTTTCAAGTAATAAGCACAATCAAGATCATTTGAAGTGCCTTAACTGGTGGTTTGGAGGGAGAAGGGAGCTCTACCCATAAATTTCTGGTTTAAGGATACAACAATGTTGCACTTTGCACAGATTAGGTTTTTACCCTCATTTAGTTCTTTAAAGGATCCACAGAGAACAAAAACAAGGAAAATCTGCATTCGCTGCAAAGACCTGCTACTGGGTTTTTTTAGTCTATCATCTCAGATAAAACTGTATCTTTAGATTCTGTATGAGACAGACAGACAAACACCAGTCTGTTCAGTAGGTTGAACTCGAGTAACAAAGAGAACTCATCAGGCTCTACTGTGGGACTACATGGAAAGAAACCCAGAAATACTGTAGTGTATGAGTCCTGACCCTGCTCTGATTTCAGTGGGACTACTCTACAGAGCCTTTTCCACTCACTCTAATGGAAGCTTTAAAAATGCCATGCTGGAAGTGTTTCCATGAAATTCTGGTATGTAGCTAGCAGAGCTTTAAAATTAAAACTGCAGTATTGCCAGCCAAGTACTATGGATAAAAGAGGTTTTGTTTCAAATTATTTTGGACTGGGAGGATTTTGAACTTTTACTTCATTTATCTCTTGAAACATAATGTTGATAATTACTAAAAACCTAGCAGTAAAACTCAGGAACATATTCTGCTTTCATTTTTTACCCATTTCTGTATCATAAGTGATCATAGAATACATTATCCCTAATGGTCTGAAATACAAACAACATACTCTGGAGGCCAAATTCATCTTCTTCCTGATGTTTCGCTTTATTAAATGTAGAAATGTAGATTGAATAGTAAAATTAAGCTCAAATTTCCACTTAAGGGTTTACAGATTTACAGGTTTGCTCCTCAAAAAATTGTCATCCCATGTGTTATATCCCCATTTTCTAATGGTCTGCCTCCAGCAACCTAAGACTATGTAAGTGAATAAGCTTCCTAATGCAGCCAGCCATCAGCTGGAACATTCTCCTAGTGTGATTACACTTGCTATTAAGGTGGAGAGTTTCAAACCTCCCCTTTCCTATTCAGTGCTCACAGTAAAAGTCAGAGCAGCTTCTCCATGAAGTTTGGAACTTCATGGGCATTTGAAGATCATAGAATTATTTACATTGGAAAAGACCTTCAAGATCATTGAGTCCAACCGTTAACCTAACTCTACCAAGTCCACTATTAGACCATCTCCCTAAGCACCATATCCACACAAAAAAGGAACTTCAACATGAAATTTCTAGGTTTTCATTAACAAGTATGTCTGCGTGTCAAATTTTACCCTACCTGAGATTCCTTCTAATACATAAATCTCAGGATTTGAAACTGTTCCATAGAATGTCAGAAAGCCAAGGGAAAAGATTAAGTCTCATATTGGGATCTCATCCAAGGCTGAGGCAGATGAGAAGTTTTTCTAAAGAGTTTCCCAGGGCAATAAAGTGGAAATAGAAAATACAGTATAAAATCCTGATTGCAGAAGTTTAAATAGTCATTACCTGCTGTCAACTAAAATGAAAGACTAAATATATTTTTGTAAATACCTGAGGTTTTTAATTCTACTATAGCCCTGTGATGTTAAATTTAATAATTGTTTTTACAGTAGATAATAGAACTGGTATCAACTACCACTTCAAACAACTACCTTTATTTTAAGTCTTCCTCCTCGTGCTATGTTACAGAGAACTTATGAGAACTGCTTCCTGTTTTTCATACTGATTTCCCTCTTTTCCTGTGGAAATCTATTGAGGAAACTCTATGAAAATAAAAGGAAGTATCTGTTTCTAAATACCTGTAGGACTGCTCAAAAGACTCGTCTTTACTCTCCATGGGGCTCCTGCTGAGGGTGGGGGCTGCAGATGATGTGAGTATATCTGTGTCCCATGGAGGTAACTGGGAGCCCTCAACTGAGCTGCACCCAGCTCAGATGCAGGGGGGCTGCTGCATGGAGGGGAGTCCAATAAAGAGGGAAAAGCCTGTAATTAAGAACTGTCTTTAAAAGAAAAGAAGAAAGGGAAGAAGAAAAGAAAGGGAAGAAGAAAAGAAAGGGGAGTGGGGGGAGGGGAATAGAAAGAAAGAAATAAAAAAGCCAAAACCTTTTGTAAGAATAATTTAGAGTAATGTTGATTGGGAAAACATGAACCCCTGTTATCCAGCCTTTGTATGAGGAATTTTCCCAGTAACAGCTTCCACCTGCCCCTCTCTCCTTCACCTCATTTATTAGCTCCCCTATGTGTGAGGAACTATAGGGCTGTACTACAGTCTGGGATGTCCACATGGGACCACCCATTATTCAGGGAGTGACACACAGTAGGCACTGAGCCATGTATTGTTACAGATCTTACCTACCTACTGTACCTTTTTTAATAACCTATTGTTAGTAAGTTCTGTAATACATTAAATATAGAGCAGCCAAAATGGAATCACTCTCAGAATTACCTTTTGCACCACTTCAGTTACCTGTAAGGTAGCTCTGATTTGCTATAGGCATCTACGTTTCTAGACCGTGGAGCTAGAAAATCCAAAACCAAAGTAGAAAATGTACTTAATATATTTTGACATAATTTAGTGCCTATTTCTGAATCCTGACAGTCTGGTGGGCTCCACAGAACACGGATGGAATTTACTGCCCAAGTACTGCATCTCTGATGAGCATTTCAAATAGAAACTGAGCTGCAGGTATTGGTAGAGGAGGGATGGTGGTTTGGGTTCAATTTTTCATAATCTTGTTGAATAATCTATACGCAATTTCCACAGCAGTTAACCACTTGCTCAATCAAGTTTTCTGCTTGTTCAGTTAAAATGTAGTTGAAAAAAATGAAGGGGGGAGGAATGAGAGCTATTTTAAGTTACCAGTAAAATCTACCTGATCCTTTGTCCTACAAAAAGAAATCCTGTTATCTCTTACATTATGGTTCTTTACAAGGGCTCCTGTTAGGATTTCTTTGTACTGTTGTCCTAATTAATAGGGAACACACCTCACCCTGGGCAGCTCTGAAGGGTCTGTGTCCATCCAATTTTAGAACATTTTTCCAGTCGTACGATGTCAGTGCTGGATAAATTACACCACCACCAGGTTTGACCTTTCCTAACAGAGCCCATTACTGATCGTGTGTTTATCCAGTAATGCCACGTCAGGTCACAATTCCCTTACACTGACACAATATATGTTTATGGTAAATTACATCATTTACATCCTTACACCAACAGTGCTGATCTAAAAACACGGCCTCATTTCATACAAATATGTGCATGTGAAGACGGTATCAGAAAACTGGCCTTAATAATTCAGTATTTCAAGAAATGAGAAACCATCAAAAGCTGACCAGTAATCAGTTAGTCTTGATCAACACTGCCCTGCTCATGCTGATAGGACCACAATTACATTTTTAATCTCTGTCTTTCCTGGCCTGCTCTGTGTCCAGATTATACATTTTAAATGTCTTTTAGTAGGTGCTTATTCCCACAGTCTAGTGGGACAGTTTAGCTTATAGTACCTCGAAGTACCATATTTGGTCTACTGGAAATCATCTGTAAACCCTGGAGGTTTTATATACATTTATACATTAACCTACATTTATGGCATCAAGTTTTTCAGAAGGAGACAGAAACAAGTTAATCGTTAAAAAAAGTAAGAACGAGCTACACAGGCAGTGTAAACAGGGACAGGTATCCTGGGAAGAGTACAGAGATGCTGCCCGATTGTGTAGGTGTGAGGTCGGGAAGACCAAGGCACAGCTGGAGCTGAACTTGGCAATGGATGCAAAAAATAACAAGAAGGGCTTCTACAGGTACATCAACGAAAAAAGGAAGGTGAAAGAAAACATACCCCCCCTGAAGATCAAGAACAAGGAGCTAGTCGCAACAGATGAAGAGAAGGCTGAGGTTCTCAATGATTTTTTTTTCCCTAAGTCTTCACAAGCAACCTCTCTCCCAGCACCTCCCAAGTAAAAAAACAAGGCAGGAATCGAGGTGGTGAAGTCACTCCCATCGTATGTGAAAATCAGGTTCGTGACCTCCCGAGGAACCCGAACACACATAAGTCTATGGGACCCGATGAGATGCATCCCAGAGTTCTGAGTGAACTGGCAGGTGTAGTCACCAAGCAACTCTCAATAATATTTGGGAAGTCATGGCAGTCAGGTGAAGTCCCTTGTGACTGGAAGAAGGGACAAGTTACACCTGTCTTAAAAAAGGGTAGAAAGGAAGACCCTGGGAACTACCGACCTGTCAGCCT
>JANIJG010001304.1:0-86278 GCA_024611175.1 Megaceryle torquata | reverse complement strand
ATGAGGGTGGTAGAACACTGGAACAGGTTGCCCAGGGAGGTGGTTGAGGCCCCATCCCTGGAGACATTCAAGGTGAGACTTGAGGAGGCTCTGAGCAACCTGCTCTAGTTGAAGATGGCCCTGCTCCCAGCAGGGGGGTTGGACTAGATGACCTCTAGAGGTCCCTTCCAACCCAGGCATTTCTGTGATTCTGTGATTCCTCATTTTTATCTCCTCTATATATTTGTATTAATTTATGTTGACTTTCTACAGATGTTTCTACAGATGTTCAAAGATGTTGTATATGCCCGTTCTGCAAATTCCAGGTGATTCTAACTGATGGACAAGAGGAGGAGGGACAGGAAGTCCTAAAGACTGTTTAAGCCCCATAGGAATCATGATTTTATGCTGTGGAACATCATGGAAATAATACACTACAATCACATTACAGAAAGTTAAATACAGCTTGTAAAGAAAAAGTTTGAGGGAAGCTTATAAATGAACAGCCTGAGCTTGGATCAAATCAGTTATTTGAAAATGGTAATACTGAAATCTTTAATTAGTAAAACACTTAAGGAGGTGTGTGACTTTATTTCTTTAAGGATTGCAACTGATAGTAATGAAACTAAAATGTAATTAAAGTGGTTTTACATCAGTGAGACTATGTATATGGTTAAAATTATGCACCTGCTGAAGTGTTCTGCTATAGCAGGAAAGATACCATGTAAAGTTTAAACTTAGATGAAGTTTAAGCAAATTTGGTGATAAATACAATGCAAACCTGCTCAGACTGACATTCACCAGATAAAGAACTGGGATATGCTGCTAAGACAAGCACAGGTCCACCCATGGAGAAAGCAGAAAAGCCAAAGTGCTAACTGTACAGCATCAGAAAGCAGGTCTTATATGCGGTTGTTACATTTCTGTCATTGGCTTTTCAACCTCTAAATAATATTTCTTATTCAACCGTATAACCAAAAAGAGGTAAAACAAAATTTGCTGTCAAAATATACCTAGGACCTTAATAAATTCAGGAGTACTCAGCAATCTTTTCTGACCTCTATGAACTATGAAATAACTTACAAAGATCGGGGAAGGAAAATAATTAGTTTGGTATTACTGTAAAGGCAGCATTGCTTTTCACAAATCACCTACCAGAATAAAGGCTTCAAGAAAGCAAAGGACAGGCTGCTTTCAGGAACCTTAAAACTATTTCAGAGCCACATGAGAACAGCAGGCACAGAATTATACCATATCTAATAGAGAAACAGCACTCTCTGAAAAGCTAAGGATGTTTTTATGAACATCAGTGAAACAGCAAACACAATGGTATGAGGTAATGGTTATTCCCATTTCCTGATACAGGATCTGAGGAACATGAAAGCTGCAACTTCCCCCACGTTCACAGCAGCCAGTTGCTGGCACTGACACTGCAGGCTTAGCTCTCCCAGTAACTACGTCTTCCCTCTGAGTTTCTGGGATCAGCAGTAACTTCAGGACAGCCCTCGTATGAGGAGCAGGGACGAAACAACTGGACAGGCCTTTATGCAATTTTCATGTCAGAGCTTAAGAAATAATCTGACTTAGATGCAAAATCGATGGTTGCAGTCCCTCCTGTTAACATCCACTAATGTTGCATTTTCCCAAATGCTCAATCAGAGCCCATCAGAAATAACTTGCAGCCAGCTCACAGCACAGTGCTGCTGTCTTGTGAGCCATCTTCCTTTCCTGTCACTCCAAATCCACAAGGCTCCAAAAATAAGTCCTGAAGGAATTTACATGCCAGTCAGTATGTACTGTCAGAGTTTATACCACGTTCAGGGATATCTGTGGCTTTGCATACGTCAGCCAGAGAACAGAAAAACACTGTTTTGTCAGATGTTTTAAGCTTTAAGTATTGAGTTCAGTAGTACCTCCATTCTGCCGATAAGTACTCCCCAACTCTATTTAGAAAGAACACTTTATCTAGGAGACACTCAAAGGATCACTGGGCATTCGATCTTTACTGACACACTCTAGCATGCAGGAGATAACAGAAGGATTCCTTGGGATTAAACAGTGCAGGTCTACGTGAAGAAATACAGGCAGGGGGCTGTTTGTTAGACAAGCAATGTTGGAAGGAAATTGTTTACAGGACCACAGCTCTGCTGCTCTTTGTCTGGCTTATATGCCTTGTATCAAGTATCTTGATTATAGCTATCAGTGGTTTAGAATTCCATGGTGGTTTGGTTATTAGTCTTTTGCAGTTATGCAGGGGCTGGTGTGTGTTTTTGTTTTCACATGCTTGTGTTGCTATTCCTTCTGGGCTGGGCCAAAAGGAGATCTCCAACAACATCCAGAGAGACGTTTTGCCAGTGGGACTGTCTGCCTCACTAGAAGCAAAGAGGACTAGAAATCACAGAATCTCAGGTTGGAAACGACCTCAAGGGTCATCTGGTCCAACCCTTCTTGGCAGAAGTCTGGTCTTGAGTGAGAACTTGCTCTCAGCTGAGATTCAGCCTCACTGATAAGCTGGAGAAGTGAATTGTTTGTACTGTTTGTCTGAAATGAACTTGTAACATATTGCAAATACAGAGTCTTCAGCAAACTACAAGCAGCAGGATCTACATCCTCTCCTAGAGTAGGGTTGGAAGATGTTGATCTGAGGAAGGGCATCCACAAGATGTCAAGTCTGTTGTGGAAAGCAGTCTGGCAAAGACCCAGGCACTGAAGTGGCAGCCAGCAGACTAGATCCAGGCCACTGGTAACACCACTGACCCTCTCATGCTGTAGCTGGGAAAGAGCTGTTATGGCATGGTGTGAAGACAACAGCAGAAGTCTTCTTAAATTCCCTGCACTTAGCCAGATAGTGTGAGTTACTGCTGCATCCACATGGTCTATCAGGAAGGCCCACCGTGGAATATTTGGCTTTCTGGGTTGAAAGGGTTTAGCCATATTGGTGTAACCAGGAAATTATGTTATTTAACAAACGGTCAGTGAGTGGATCAGTACAACACTGAATAAAGCCCTGCTGGTCCTTCAGCTGTCTCTCAGTATCTTCTCTTCAGAAACAGGCTGCTGTGCTGCTTAGCATCATCATGGGGGTCTAGTACCAGTGCCACATTCACATACACTCTGTCGAGATCTGTTGGCTTGGGGAATAATCCTGACTTTGACAGCTTAACACAAACCTCTGTTATACTAAATTAAAATAATAGTTCCAATATGAAAGGGAGGAAAACCCAA
This sequence comes from Megaceryle torquata, assembly GCA_024611175.1. Lineage (NCBI taxonomy): Eukaryota > Metazoa > Chordata > Aves > Coraciiformes > Cerylidae > Megaceryle > Megaceryle torquata. The sequence continues at coordinate 83,074 of JANIJG010001304.1, read as the reverse complement.
GAGCAGAGCTGTGTAACAGATGAGAAGAGGGAGTAATGGCTCAATGACTTCCGTCTCCATGATGAGGAGGAATGTTGTATCCAAGTTTTTAATTCAGATTGCCAAGAAATCTTGTGCAAGTTTCAGTAAATAGCTTTTGTGCTAGTAGTTCAATCAAGAGCAAGCAATACTTTGATTGTTTTGTTTAGGTCTGCATTGTGTGCATCCAAACTCTTGGGCTTCCAGTGCAAACAGCTGAATTTCTATCTAGCAGGGTGTGGCGATGGAGTTCTTTATTCCAGTGGGACAACATCTGGAAATAATTTCCTTTATTTTGTCACAAAAGAATTCATTAAGGGGCAGGAATATCTGAATAACATAATTCCAAAGTAATGTATGTTCCTACTGGACAGCGTAGTGACTATTAAGCATAAAATAACCCACACAGAGCGAAAAGCAGCCTGGTCCATCAAGGTTATACTTCGAGAACTCCTGTCATGCAATATAATCCCTTGCTAGGTACAGGGTTTATAAAACCACTATAATGAACTCATCTGTTTAGCCTAATTATCAAATGTTATCTTCCACGGAGCAGGCCAAATGACTAAGAGTTTATTAATAATGGTAAACTAAAGCTTCAAGGCCAAAAACAGTTAAGGAAAACACCAAACAGTGAGGCTCCGAGATCTCAAGAATTAAACCTGCCCGCACAGTTTTAATTCAGCTTCCTTAGTCATTTATTTGTAAGAAATTCATCTATCTATGAGTGTGTGTATCCATGCCTAGGAGCACCCGTTTTATACTTAGATACCAGTGTATTAAGCAAGACCCAGCTATCTTAACTGTAAATGTGGCCTTAACTGTTACACTGAAAATTAGTGATTAGGTTTTTCATTATACTTTTCATAACAGGATAATATCACAGACTAGAAAGATTACATTCATATTTTTCTGCTAATTTTAGGTGCCCTCATGGACTTATCTACACGTTCACAGTACCTGGCATTTCAGAGCAAACCACACAAATCAGAACTTCCATCATCCCATGCTTCAGCTGCAGTTCTCATGCCACATAGTCTCAGATTCCATGCCAAAAAAAAAATCCTGACATAATCATTATCTGTACACATGTACCAGGGTAATTATGTGTAGAGAGCCTAACTAAAGTAATGTGCCCAGCAATATACAGGGTATCTGGCCGAGACAGGAGTAGAATTTACTTCTTCAAAGCAGCATTTATTTGCTTTAACAAGGATGCTACCCATTCTGTTCCTGCCGGTCTCACCTTGCTGCTTGTAGCTTCTGCAGTTGATGAGACAGGAACCTCCTGGTAGAAATTCCCTTCTCTCTAATGCTGCCCATCCACAGAAATAAGTCATCCCCACCTCGAAAGAGGCACATTGGAAAAGCAGGCTGCTATCTTACAAATAATAATTATATTGCAATGTAAACGCTCCAGGGGTCAAGGCAACCTCCTGACATTTTGTAGGTTGAGAACCTTAGAAAAACCAAGTACTCTTAAGACACAAGGATTTGTATCAGATAGCATCATTGTGGCATCTGTGCTTTCTACCAACAGGGTCAGATTCTCTGCATTTTCTGCATAGATTTCTGCCCTGAGTTAACTGAGCAACTGACAGCACAGTAAATTATCATCCTCCATGTGGGTCTGCAGTGGGGGATGGAGGAGAAACTAATTTGTGGATGGCTTTCCCAAACATTTACTGATAGAAGAGTAATGGCCACCCTTTAAGAACTTGGGTAGCATCCCAGATTTTATCAGCAAGGGCGTTTTGCTCTTAAGCACTTTTTTCCTGCATATTTCATCTTCTGTCCCATTACCTCTACCCCAGTCCTGTCTCCTTTCTCCACGTTTAAGTCTGCCTTTGCAACAATTCTCATGCCTGCTTGAACCACTGTACCTCTTCAGGGTGTAAGTCAGCCATGTGCTTCCATCAGCAGTAAAAAAAATGATCAAAAGGTCTCTCCACCACTCGCTCCTGTTGCAGCCCTGTATTTTGCCATCCCCTGAGAGATGCAACCCTTAGGCCTACGTACTGATCCAAATTCTAAACTTCTCTCCAAAAATGAGAGGGATGAGATATTTTAAACACACCTGATTTCATAAATCCAGTTCATGGCAGCAGGAGCACTTGCACAAATCAGAGCATATGGGATGAGGTATGAGAAGATGCGGAATGGAAGTGAGGTTTAAAGGAGAGAGAGAGTAAGAAAGAGGGAGGTTTTCTTCAGGATTTATTTAGGACCAGTCCAGGCCTCTAAAACTCTTTGAATCTTTCCTAGATGTCAAAGCCACCACTCTCTGTGCTAATGCCCTTGCCAGGGAGATCACTGAGACTGCACAAGGGAAAGTCTTCCCGACCCTATTCCTGGTTGTCAGTGCTGGCTTGCCTAGCACCAACAAGTGCTGGCAAAGGTTGATCTATTTCTTTATGGCCATGTACTGGAGCACGTTTGATACTTAAAGCTCTTAAAACCAGTCAGCTCTCCAGACAAATCTGATACAAGGCCTTTTAGAAGTACATTTACTTCTGTACTCTTGCTTACACCCAAAATCTAAAAGATCAGCCTAAGAAGCATTTGGATTGTGAGAAATTCAACCCAAAAGGCACGGGAAAGCAATATGCAAAGGAAAAATCTTTGCATCTAAATATTTGAGAATCAGAAATGTCAGGAACACCAACAGACCACAAAGGAAATACATTTTTCTAATCTGATCTCAGATTTTAAGTAGCAGCATAATAAGAAAGCAGTTGACAAATGAACAATGAATCATAGAATAATTTGGGTTGTGAAGGGACCTTAAATATCATCTAGTCCCAACCCCCCTGCCATGGGCAGGGACACCTCTCACTAGACCAGGTTGCTCAAAGCCCTGTCCAACCTGGTCTTGAACACGTCCAGTGATAGGGCTCCCACAGCTTCCCTGGGCAACCTGTTCCAGTGTCTCACCACCCTCAAAGTGAAGAACTTCTTCCTAATTTCTAATCTAAATGTACCCTCTTCCAGTACAAAGACCTGTACTAAGTATTGTTGACTTCTGAAAAAAAGTTTTCCCCAAACAGTCTGAGCTTATGGAAGTTACTCTTTGGAATGGGACAGGGTGAACAATAAAAGGCACATTTCTGTTCTGTAATTTCAGTGTGTCTTCACAAAGATTTGTGTTGTCACAAAGATCCTTGAAATCATCATAGGAAGTACCTCCCAGAACTGTAAACAATTTTATAGAGGCTCCTTAACTACAACCTTCTCCTTATTTCAGTATAAACCCAGGATGTTTAGTCATCTTTATTACTGCTACTAAAAATTCATACTTTAAAAAAAATATATTTAATGCTTTACAGATCAAGCTATTTAAACCTGAGATTAAGCAATTTAAAATCTGAACTGATCACAGAAAGTTCATTCGTACGATTTCTGCTGGAGAAGGGTTCACAGCTTACAACACCAACCAAAGACAGGTGTATTCAGAAAACTTACACAGACACTTAGCTCCAGCATGAAAACATATTTGACCTGAACATTAAATGAAATGTTGTAAATAAATCAAAAATATGCAGACCTTCTAAACTCTGCAATTCTCTGCAGAGGATAAGCCAAAACTGAAACCATTCCAAGTTCCCGGAACTCTGACACTTCAAGTAAAATAGTGCAAAAATAAAAATCACACCTTGTTTTGGTTAAAACGCATATCATACACTTTTGAAATAAAGTGAAGCTTAGTTTCTATTACGATACTTAGGGCAATACGCAGTCACACTGCTGTTTGATCTGCTCCAAACCAGTCTCTAAAAGAGACTAGCTAATGGTCTGTGAATGAGAAGATAAATAATTCCTCAGGGTTATTTTATGATTAGTCAGGAATTATTTAAGTTAAAGATCTGTTTAGCACCAGAAGCAGGTGGGTTTTGATGCAGTTAGAAGTTTCCATAACAATAACAGGAGCACCAATTAAAAGCCAATTAGTCATGGACATTACTTTAAGCTCCAGTACTTTGCAAACTCTCCTCTCTCCAATTTTCCTCCTCTTGAGCTGCCCATTATCCTCAGTACAAAGACTTTAAAATGAATGTGGACTGTTTGCTTGTCTCCATGGAAGCCTTGCCACACGGCACCATACACAAATGCTTCCCAGGCACCTCCAGCACTCCTCAGCCCTCTGATCTTTGCCCTAAACAAATGTGCTGTTTATTCACTCTTCTTCTCATTTATGAAGCCCCATTTGATGCTATATGAATACTAACAAGAAAAGAATTAAACCTATGTTTAAGAGTGAGTGAAGATTCCTCCTTTTCATATTTATCATGACAGCAAACGTGTACTGGCTGGCCTCCTCTGTTATGCTCCTCTTTCAATCCTGAAACCTCTGTCCCTTGAAAATTAAGAGCGCAGATTTGGCATTAAAGAAAATAAAAAGCTCCCAGATAGGAAGAAATGACCTTGTGGTTCAATCACATGATGAGAAATCAGGATATCATGGTGTTCCATTGTTCTGCTACCAAAGAGTACCACCATGACTCCCTACATGCTTCTACCACCTCACTTGGGAACAGGGATGAAACGCTGTGCAAATTCAACAATGGGAACTAAGAAGCATGAAGCAACCCTAAGAAATTAAACCTTCTGTACTGTATGGCTGCATCTGCTTCAGAGACCAAAAACCAGAGAAAACCCAGCCAGAAATTTGAAATACCCTCCAATATGAATGTAGGATCCTATCTGGATGGCAAAATTAAAAAAAAAAAGGAAACAGCCCCTTTCTTCCCATAGACAGCAAAGATTCATTAGTATCCTTAATGGTATTATTCTGTGCAACATTTCCGATGAGGACCTTTGCTCTGCCTCCTAAGCTTTGGCACCAAACTTGGCAGATTATTGCCTTAAACTACTTTTGGGTGACATGAATAAAAACCAGATGTGTTTATATATCCCCCTTTTGGAACTCTGTTGTGCAAGACACAGACCTCCCTTTAACTCTGGCACTGGGCTGTTGGTCCTGTCCTTTCCCAACACATTCCTGGGTCACTACTGTAGATAAACCAGTGCTGAGCATCACAGTATACTAAAGCCTGTCAAGATGTGTCAAAACAACAAATCCCCAGTTTTCTTATTTCCAACGGATACTTGACATTATATATTAGCTGATCAAATGTAAAAATCTCTTGTTTGTTTTTTTGTTTGTTTGTTTGTTTGTTTAATTTCTGTATCTACTCATGCTGCTGCTTGCTCTTTTCCTTCAAGTTTATCTGGCATGGACGAGCTCTGAAATTCCAACACGTCTAGCCACATGTTCCACTTAAAGTCTGCCCCATTCCTAAATACCTTGAAATCATTTCCATGTGTGCTTCTAGAAGACAAATCTGTGTCTTAATCAGTGCTGCCTTTTTATTTAAGGTGTAAGGTCATTAACTCTGCTACATTTCTTCTGCTGAGGAAACTAAGACAAATTGCAATTGCATTTTGCTGCAAATGATGGAACCTGTGCCAGAACTAAGATTTAAATTCTGGAGCACCTGGGTCTGAAAATCCTTGCTGAAATGTGCATTTCTTTCTAGTTTCCCGGATTAATGTCTCCAGAGAAGACAGACATAGCTGTCTTTAATCAGTATCTTGGGCAGAAAGACCTAACAAAACCTGGTACCTGCATAGCTCTCTTAATTTTTCCACATTAAGAGAGAGCTGATTAAGTTCTTTCAAGAAAATTACTACAGAATCATCAGAGTTTGTACTTTGTGTTTCATCCACGAATTATAAGTTCCCCTACAAGAACTACAGAGAAGTGAAAGCTATTCTTTAGGTCTGCCTTGAATCTCATCTAAGTAGAGGGAATCTGCTCTTCTAAGTCCTGAATTATACAGGAAGGATTGCGGGTTTTTCCACCAAAATTCTTAATGTTCCTTGAACTGCAAACTACATTGAAACCAAGCTGCCAGATGTAAGAAGTCAATGCCACCAGCAGATCTCCCATTAAACCTTTCAGCATTTACCCCCCGTTGCTAGAAAAGATTTTCTTGATGCCAGAGTATTCTCAATGTTTTGTGGGTTAAAATCTTAACCAAGTTTGAGACTACAATGAATATTCACTGAAACATCAACGTCTCTGTATTATGTGAACTAACTATAGAAGTCTCTGAAAACCAAACAGATCTAAATTATACTGCAGCTCAAAAGTAAGAGTCTGCACAATACCAGCTACAGTCCTCAAGAATTTGCGAAAGATTATTATCAGACTCCAAAATATTTCTGTCTTAAAATGAAGCAAACTAACACATTTCAGAAAAATAATATGTACCATTCTTGTGAAAGGCAATACTACTGTATTCCACAGTAACTGTCCAGAATACTGATGCTCCACAATGCTTCCAGGAGCTCCCATTTTCAATGCCCAAACTTAACAGGGCTTTATATTTGTGCACTACTTCATAATGATTTTTTCCAGAACTAATGAAGCTAAATGACTAGCCAGGCTCCACTCTGGAGACCTCTCTTTCCCTTGACTCTACAGGAAATCCAATTGTTCCTAAGCTAAATAATGTCATAAATTATAAACAAAAAATGTCAGTAGCTTTTATGCAGTTAGCTCTACTCAAGGCGGTAAAAGAAGTGCTGGTTCCTAGGCATGGTTTAACTCAGCTTCTGTCCCTACATATATTTTGAAACACTGACTTTTGTTGTCATTGTTAAATTCATGATCTTATTTACTTAGGACTTTCACAAGCACCAAGGGAACTGAACAGCAGCTGTCTGAGATTAAACAAAAGCTCTCTGCAACACTTATCTCTAACTTGGTATTGACTTCTCTATTACTACATCTAAAGTCCTGTTTCTAGCAGTAGTTGAATTTACAGGCAGGAAGTAGTTAGAAGATTTGTACAAAAAGATCATTGAACAACTTATTCGGCAAATTTGTCCTCCTGAACAAGTCAAACTTTTTGTCTGAATATTTCATGTATTAAGTACAAGGAACATTCAATATTCACCAGACCAAAACTAATCTTAGGAAGAATTTAGAGAGATGTTAATTTATGATAAAACTTTTGAATTTAATTTCCTTTCTTTTTCCTATAGATTCTTTGTGACCTACATGTCAGCTCCTACTGCGAAAAATATAACCACATTATTATATAGTCTAAATAGGAAAACAACCTAATGTAACTGTTGAAAGTAGACTCTTCTCTACATAGTGAAAAAGGAAGCAAGGGAAATGTCCTCTATAGGAAATGTATAAGATTACATTACATCTTTCACCCATGTAATGTACACAAGCCTGTAACAGACTGACCTGGCGTTCAGTTAGCTCCATGCCCAAGAGGCAGCTTATTCTTGCCTCAGAGAATGCTTGATATAAACCCTGTGTGTGTGGACTGATATGCCAAAGACTTCCATTTATCCAATGGAACTATGAGTTTCTTACTATATTATAAGAATCCAATACCTTAAATTTTTCATGGCTCTGATTTCAGTAACATTTTGTGGAACTAAGTTACATATTATGTATATTGTGTGGAAAAAAAGGAGCAAGACTCCTAAAGTAAATTCAGGATTATGTGCTGCCTTGCAATTTCATAGACCCTATATACTATTTTGCATGTAAATAGGAGTCCCTGAATTAATTTCCTTTGTCAGCTATACTGCATACTTCCATTGTATGTCTGTCCTCATCCTCTAAAACAGCAATACTGGCTCTCAGTACATCCCTATGAAACAGCAGGTAGGTGACTCACACTGAACCAAACCAAATGTATTCCAATAAAAAAAGAGCAGTAGCTCCAATGGACTCATCATGACTGCCATTTCACATCCCGCTCTTTCCAAAAATGTAGAATTTTATTAGGTTGTTAGAAAATAAATCTCTTGTTACTAGATTTGTTAGATTTTGGGTGGCATACAGGAAAAGTTTCCATGTTACTATACCCAATGGCTTGTTCTGTCTTACACGCTCGGGTCTTTTCTTGATTGGCTTAGAATATTTTCAAGTCAGCTACACAGAAATACATTCTGGATTTTTCCTCTAAGATATGCTACCCTGAATTTCCTTGAAGGCACTCACCTAGTTCATTTAGGTAACTATAAATCATTCTGGAAAATCATTTTCCTCCACTGAATTAAATTACTTTTCTCAAAAAATATATTTTGCTGGCAAGTTTCAGGATTCATATTCATCAGTTACATTATTTGATCTGTGTACCATCCCTTCAAAGCCATTTCCTTTAAAACACATAGCTGTAATATCCTCTGCAGCCCACTCAGAAAAATACACTATTTCACATGAGATTGTCAGCAATTCCAAAGCCCACTGTTGAGGTGCTTCTTACCTACAGCTCACTGTTTTTCAAATGTCTCGCTCTGTTTATGTACCATTCTTTTTGACTTTTCAGTCTCTGACACTGCTTCATCTCCAGTACTTGAAAGACTTAGATCAAAACTGCCAGACATTTTCAAGTCTGAGCAGCACCAGTCCAAGTGACTAGTCCAAGATCTGCTCCCTGAGCTCTGGTGTTGTGGTGCCCATGATTAAAGTGACCACTGTCAGTGGGGAAGGGAGAGAGCCTACTTATGGCCAGAGTAGGCTGCTTCCATATAGTTTCTAGATGTCTTTGACCTGAACTAAAAGCTGTAAGTAATGTTTAGCTCTTATTACCTAAAGAACAGCTGAAATCCACCTTCCTTTGACTTTTAGTAGAGCAGCCCTGAAGGGCTTGATTTTCCAGGCACCAAAGGTAGACGCCCCTGTTCTTCTGCAGCAAGTCTGAACAACTGCACTCAAAGTCATTCTCATGCTACGCTGTGAGCATTTATCTTGCTTTTTCAAATTACCTACAAGTCTGCTTTCCTTTGCCCTTCTTTTCCAGGTCAGAAATGGTAAGATTCCAGCTTCTCTTGCGAGGCAGCCCGGAGCAGAGAGAGGGAGCAGCCCTGCCTGCCAGGAGATACTGCCTGTCTGGGGCGCAGCAGGATCGACGATCTCCCACTGGCGGAGCTGGGATTTCCGAGAATGGTATCAAACCCAATACACAACTGCTTTATTTCCTTACTGATTCATAAGATCCTTAGCAGAAAAGCTAATATAGATAGTAAACCACCAAAGCCACAAACCAATCGTAATGAACCTTGAACTTCTAGACCTAAATAAAAGCTAATATCCCAGCTTTTTACCTCTCACTCCCCATGTCACTTTGTGTAATAGAAGACTGAAAATATCACTTAGGGGGGCCTAAAGCACAAGTCTTCTGAGTAGCAGCTGAGGGAACTGGGGTTGTTTAGCTTTTCCTCTCAGGCTTCCAGCCCTGCTAATGACAACCTACAAAGGGAATGTAAATGATGGTCGTTTCTGCATATACATTCAATCCCAGCAGAGTGTGTTCCCATGGCACGGGGTGGGAGGAATTAAAATTAAAAAAAAAAAAACCCCAAAACCAAACCAAACCAAACCAAAAAAAAAAAAACCAGAAAAAGCATTTCAAGTGTCTTAAATACCCTCACATGAAGGCCTCTTGTGATTCACGTGCCTTTTCCTCCATTTTTAAAAACCTACTCTGAGTGTCTGCTATGCCAGATGCTGCAATTAATTTACTGGATTAAACATACCAGTTTGGAGCTCTTCGAGGAATCTGTCATGTTGGGCGGTCAGTTCTTGCAGCTGCTACAACAGTTGTAAACTCTGATCATTACCCCTTTGAACTCCTGTGGCAGGAAAATAAATGATGGTAGAAAAGGTTCACTACTAATGGATCAAAGATTGAAAATAGAAAGTGTCTTTTTTGTTGTTGTTTTGGCTGTGCACAGCCTCACGGAAAGAAAGTGCTGCTCGTAATTTAGTTTGTACGGTGTTAAGGGTTGCCATAAAATTGCAGACATTCATTCTCTAATTAAAGAGCAATACTACATGCAACTAAGCTTTGTTCCTGCTCAGGCAATAAATTATTAAATGTGATAACCTATAAATTCAGCACATTGAATGCTACTGGGATGAAAATTGCATTAACCATCATATGCCAAGTGTTAACCAAAAGAAAAAAATCAAAACAAAACAAACAAACAACAACAACAAAAACCACATCAGGTCATTTGTCTTTTGTTGCTAAAAATAGACCTGAGCAAGTATTAAACTGACTGCAGCCAGGCTGTGCAGGGCTGCTGCAGCAGTGGGACACGGCTGCCCTCTGAAGGGGACCCTGCTCCTGGCACAGAGCTGGGCACCACAGAGAAATCCTTCAATAGCGACAACTAGAAATGGTAATTTAGCTCAAACTGCAAGTGCTTGTGTCCTTGAAATGAGACAAAGTCATTTCCTGGAGAGTCTCTGCTGGGTAACTCATCCCCTTGAACCCCCTTTTTCCTGGGCTGAAGGAACTAAATATGCACAATGCTTGTAGTGCTACATAAGGTCAAATGTGTTTCAATATTTGAAGAAATAACAGCATTTGACTTGATCATGCTGTTAGAATTCATTAAACCTGTTTAATCAACTGACAGTGATTAAGGTAAATAATGATAAAAATTAAAGTTATGTTGAAATTGGCTTAACCTGATGTCAACTCAATAAATGTTCAGAATAAAAATGCGACCAGTGCTTTTCATGTATGCAATGTTTCAGAGGACCCCTAGCAAGTTAAAAGCATCATAATTATCCTCTAAGCCTCAGTAAATATCTTCTTGTAATAAAAAGGAGTTAAATGTAATAGCTCTTATACATCTGAAAAAGTCTTAAAATATTACTGTAATAGTACATGTATGTTTCTATCTATTATAGACAGTTCATTTATAATTTATTTGGCATGCAAGGAGATATTAAGTTTAGGTAAAAAAAAAAAAGATGTAACTAAACATCAGACAGCTAGGGGTCTAATATTACATTTATAGAGTAAAATCACTGTCCCTACAAAACACTGTAAGAGAACAAATTAGAGAACATTGATATCAAAATTCCTGCACTTGAAATGTGTTCAGCTGGTACAATGACTGAGCAAAAAAAATCTTACCAAACACAAAGGCTTCTCAGCAGGGGCTTTTAAGTTGCCTCAAGTTGGGGTGGTTGTGTTGTTGCTAAACTGTTGTTGGCTTCTCAAGCAGAGGATCAGCTATTCCGCTCCGTGGAGGGCCAGGCTGCCTCTGATGAAGAAGAGGAGAAGTGGGCAGGAGACCAGCCATCCCAGGTGGACCAAATGAAGAAAATACTGGCTAAGCTCCCTTGCTGTGGCAGTGGGTAGGTTTCTGAGATTAATGCAATTTGAGCCCATTGCAAAAATTACTTCTTAACCTGAAGGTCCCACAGCTTCAGTGAGAAGCAGTAATACTATATACCAAAATCAGCAGGCCCCTTACCCACCCATTCCAGCTCCAGGGAAACAACATGGGATAGTCCCACCAAACCCTAATCAGTATCACAGCTAGGACAGTAATTTGCGATCTGTGATGCCAAGAGTTTTTTAGGAAAACTGGCTTTTACAAACACAGTGAGATTGCACTAACTTTTTTCTTTTTTCAATGTATATATAGATGTGATGAAAAAATGTGGAAAAAGCTCATGTCTTACTTGGAGAGCACCAATACTGATAGCTACAAAACAGCCCCTGTGGAGCTCGCAGAGAGAATCACACAGCTAACTGAACAGCTTGAGCTTAAAGGGCATGAAGTGAAAAAACTGGAAACAAATATGGAAGAGGTAACAAGTGCCAAGCAGAGTGTGCAAGTTATTTATGGTTCTTTTAAGTGGCTGCATTTATATACATATGTGGGTTTTTTTTATTCTGGCCATTCCACACTGTTGCTGATGTTCCTCTCCCTGCTGTTGGTTTGTCAGCTCAAACATCTCATGCTTTGCTGTAACACCTGCATTTCTGGTCTGGTTTGCACCTGAAACTCCCATTTATTTGGAGGGTGAGATGTACTCCAGGTACAGGCTCTTCCCACACTACCCCTTATTTAAATGGTGTAAGATGTTACATTTGAGATGATACCACTGCAGACTAATGAGCCACACATTAACCATAGGGTTACTGTAGGCAGCTTTCAGTGATTCCTCAGCTGGGGATGGAACACTCCTGATGTCCCACAACATCCAGCTCCTCTTGCAGCACAGTAACTTCTCAAAAAACCCCTCCAGCTGACTGAGATGCAGGTGGTCACTGTTTTGGAATTTTCTGGAGGAAATCAAACTAGTTACTCTGTCTGGTTCTCAGGCTTAGACTGATATAAATAAAGAACAAAATTAACTCTTGGGCTTACCAGCATGGTCAGCTTTCCTTCAGCAGAAGCCACAGCCACAGGAGCTAAAAGCCCCAGTGCAATATCCAAGTAGTCCCATGCGATCTTACTACTGCAAACTTCAGCCACTGATGGGCATTGATTTAAATGCTTTCAGTCTTTCTGTGAAACAAAAATAGATCATCATAGGCACTGCTTTGGTCTGCATTGTCTTAAGGTTCAGTTGGTGCTTGTTTAGTATTTTATGCCCCTTCTTTAAAAGGAGTGTAAAGATTTCAAAGTTCACAAAGAATTATTATATTGATTAGTAAACTATTTAGAGTAACATATTCAGCTTCTTTACATGTTGCCCTCCTTTGTTTTTTATCAGTATTTCATATAATTTTCCCCTTGACTAAATTAAACGGAGGAGTTTACTTGTGAGGAAAATGTTTAAAACCAGAATCAAGTCATATTTGAGTATGATTTTGCACAATTTGCAGTATTGATGACAATTTATTCTTGTAATACTCCTTAGAGCAACACAAAGCTTCCTTCTATACTGCTTAACATCAGCCCACATAAAAAACTACATTTATTCTTTTACCTACAGGATTGTAGTTCCTTGCTGTAGGTAGTGCCAGTTTTCTTCTCCTTTTTTCCATTCAGAGGTACTTGTCTTCTGCTTTCTTTTTAATCTCTGCTGATGGATATTAGTTCTGTGCAACTTGTTCTGAAAAGTACCATTATCGATGGATTAATGCAAAATTCCAGGACAGAAATGGAATCTGCTGCTCTTGATTTAAGGACAAGCAGGGAGCTGAATCAGATATAGTGCCAACCAACTGCACCACGAATTTAAAATCAGTAGGATGAATCACTTTGACCCTGCTAGAAATGTATTCTTAAACCCTCTTACTTTTATTTAACCAGCATTTGTATCTTGTGTGCAGTTACAGGCATTTTTCTTTTGATGATACAAAGCAGACAAAGTAATAAATAATTCCTTTCAAAAAGGATTCCTGTAATCAACCAAAACCAAATTGGAAGATTGAGAAATGCTGTGTCTCATTTAATTATCAAATATATTGGCTTAATAAATAAACCACCAAGAACATTTTCTCTTACGACCTGCCAAAACAACCTTATGCGTTGCTCTACTTCTGTTTGGACCTGCTCAATGCTTGAAATTAGCCCAATAATAACAACACTAACAAGTAACAAACTCAGCAAGCAAGAGAAGAACAAAACTCTCAAATACCAATTAATAACTGCTTCAGTCTAAGACTTGGAGATCAGTCTAAAGCTAGGGGATAAAAGAGTTCTGAAATTCCTCTATTCTAGAAAGTTCTGCTTTTAAGCAAGCTAACATTTAAAAATAGCTTCTACTGAAGACACGGTGATGAAGGTGTCAGGATCTGGAGATAATAGAGAAAACCTGAGTGACTTCTAAAATCAAGTGATATGCTGCCAAATGTAGCATTGCAGAGAAATAACAATTATTTTCTATAAAAGCCTGCATACAAACTGCCAGCTTAATTAAAAAGACAATTAATTTACGACCTGCTGTACAGGGTCAAATGGAAGGTTCATCCTAATATCACACACCTGATGGCGAGCAGCAGCTGCTGAGAGAAAGCAATGAGAAACAGTACAGAGGACTTCTCTTGGTGTTACTCACCTGGTTCCAAATGCACCGCGGACAGACACATCTTGAACTCGTTGTTGCATAGAGTATCATGTCTGATGGCCAGTACTGGAGCTATTTACCATGAATTTACCTTTCCTTTCTTTAAGGCTAGCTGTGGTTCTCTCACCGCTCCCACGTACTGGTTAGAAAGGAACCGGCTTTAAGTATTTGTTTTTGTTAAATTTAAATCTGCTGCCTGATCATCCACTGTAACCTTGGTTTTGACTTGGGAATCAGCTAATTATCTTTCCCTCATCATTTTACCAACTTCTCCTACCAGGAAAACTGTCTCAGTCATCACCATTCCTAGTCTGCCTCAGCCCTCTTGGTATAGAAACCATTATTTACTTTTCTTGTCCCATTTTATTCCTCCATGTACTTCTCAAGCTCTATTATCCTTCTTGAGTGATAAGAACTGAAAATGTGCTTAGCATTCCAATACCACTGCTTCATGGCATAATCAGAGTTTCTGTTTTGTCACTGGTTTCTTTCCTAATAGCTCCTAATATGGATCTCTGATCACTGCTGACCACTGAGCTATGTTCAGGTGATGACAGCTCTTTAGATCTCTACTTTGAGCAGCAGTCATCACCACTGCATATGTATGGCATTTTGGACCTTTCCTCTGTGCCTTATTTTGCATTCCTGACATTGAATTTCATCTGATCTCGTATTACCCATAGCTATTCAGTAGCTGTCATTCTTCACAGGCAGCTTTAGTTTCCATTACCTCCAAAAAATTGTATTGGGAGCAAACCTAAAACACCTTGACATTCACCTTTTTCAAAAATCATTTATGAATATGCTGAACAGCTCAGGTCTTAACCCAGCTCCTTATGAGACCCTGAGGATTCTCTCTCCCCCTCTGTTGTGAAGCCTTCAATGCTGAACTGTCACTTGGTGCTCTGCCCACATCTTTGGCCCCTAAATCCATGTCAGAATCTTCTCTACTGCCCTGTGGCAGTAGCATTTATCTTTTTGAGTCTTTGAAGATGAATCTTATAAAACATTTTTTCCAGATTCTAAATACACTCTATCAACTGAATTAACATTATTCATATACATTCATAGACCCTTTCAAAGAAATCTAATAGATTCTTTACTATGTTCATCTATGTACTCACCAAGTCCCTGCTCCGTTACAGTTCATATCAATCTGCCTGACAGAATCACTGATGCTCTGCTCCTGGGATCATCTCTGCAGCCTCCTGTACAAACTGCTGCTCCATTTGCCACCCTGGAATGATTCAAAACATAAACTGCCCAGCACCGTTCAGCACTTCACTCTGCTGTTCTGTTGCTGTTTTCTTCCTGTTTTGAAAATGTTTCTCAGGTTCACTGCTTGTGAAAACAGCTCTAATACAAATTGCTCCATAACTTCTATAGAAAATACAACAGAATTATTTTGTCTTACATTCCTTAAGGGATTTTTAATGATTCATTGTCCTAGAGGGCTTTGTACACACCACTCCAGAGCTCAGATTTCCCTCGTGGCATTCTCCCCCTTTTTTAAGGGTGCTGGATATCAGCAGCTGACTTCTCAAAACTGGTGTTTGCCAAGGTAGTATTTCCACATCACAAACAAGGTGCAGACCTAAAACCAGGCTTTGCTGAGGGACTTTGACAGAGCTAAGAACAAACCCCACTCCTCTGAGCCCTGTGACTTACCTGATGACCATCCCTCCCTCAGTATCTAGGTTTTAAAAATAGCTTATGCTTAACTATTGTCATTATCCCAGTGCAAATGTTAAGGTAACATCAGGTGCTAAATGTGACCTAGCAGGGAAAATTATTTAGGAGAATGTTTTAATGGTACACTGAGCCACTGTCTCCAAACACAGTAAGACAACAAAAAGTGCACATCCATACATATAAAGAAAACAAAGGTATGGGGAAACCAGCATCCTTCTAGGTGACAAGGTGGCTGTTAATGTATAACTGTTGTGGAGAACAGTTTACTTGCTGTAGTGAAGGAAATACAAGTGAAAAGGGCTCTGGGGGAGCAGTCAAAATGAAGAGGACAGAGTCAGCAGCGGGAACAAATGTCGTGTCCAAATGTCACTAGTGGCACTCCCAGCTGAGCATATTGCCTGTGCTGGCTACACAAACTGAACAGCTGGTGCTGACATGAGACAGCCATGGAGAACTCAAGGAGAGAAGTTTTTACTTCTTTTGAGGTGTGTGCAAGACCCACTGCACAGCAACAGCCTGTCAGAGGACAGAGGATCTCTGGGCACTCTCTAGGAATGGCAGTTTTGCCAGCATAACCAACACAGCAGCTAAGGCATGTCAGGAGTGCAGGACCATGATAGATGAGCACCCATTAGGAATTGCCACCAGCAGTTAACTGTGTATTGGGAAAGTCTATTTTACGCCCCAAAATAATTATCTTTTTGCCTGTTACTTGATAGGACACTGCTTCAGCTGTCCAGGGGAACATACCTACTTCATGCCTTTAGTACATGTCTGTGCCAGGTGGGATTTACAATGCAGAGGCATCAGCAATATAATACAGGAAACCATGTTTATTTCATGGAAGACCTCTATATCTGTTCTGTCTCAGTCAAGCTTCTGCCCCATCGGTGGTAACAGAGTTGGTTCTCCAGACAGGAACACAGTCGTGTGTTCATCTACCAGGGGTGCTCAGACAGTGATGCTGAAATTACAGTTGGGCAGATGGACCAGGTGACATGTTCCAAACTTTTGTAGCTATTGCATGGCTCAGGGGAGCTGAAGCATCTCACAGGGCGAAGCTCAAAGAGAGCTCACGGAGCAGGCTGATTTCCCTCTGCTAGGGGAGTAAGTACCAACTAATACATACCATTAGCAGAGTTAGAAACTAAAATGAGACCTTCCAGAAAGCTTGATGAGGATTAGGGATTGTTTTCCTTTTTTATTATGATGATACTTGTGTTTTAGAGAACTAAAGTTCCTTCCCATTTATTAAAATCCATTAGAATACAAATTTCCACCAAAAAAAACCCAAAAAAATTTATTAAAGAGTGTGCATATTAAAGCCTTCAGCTTTTCAAGTTCAACTGTCTCCTTAGTTTTTTCTAAAACTGCAATAAATATAAAAGATGACCAAAAAAGGGATTAACAGAGCCAGAAAAAATTGGCATTTCACTCACCTGATTTTGTTTCTCAGTGTAATATTGACAAATGTATTTAGACTGTGTTTGCAACAAAAAATTTCAAAGAAATGGTAACATTTAATTATGCTGGGAATGGTAATGATTGTGAAATAATATTACTTTTATTAATAAACCCAAAATCTCTCAGTGCTCTCAAGGGTTCAAAATTAATATTGAAATGACATATCTTCCCGGAAATGCTTTTCAGGCCCTTTTTAGCAACTTGGCCATGCATCTACACCAGATCGGGGTCCATGGCAAAAAGATATTTACTTTTGCCAATGGTGTGGCAGCTTTATAGTTCAAAATTCTGGTTTACCAACTGACATTTACCAGATAAGGGGGAAAATGTAGCTTTGCAGTGATTGGGCAAGAAAGTGAAAAGCTCCAGTGCTTTTAATTTCCTGTGTCATTGTCCAGATGAAGGGCCCCTTGCTAGGTGAGCTGCAGCAAAAGGTGGAGGAGACCGAATTGTTGAAGATGGAGCTGCAGATGCTGGAGACCGAGAGAGTTAGGCTGTCACTGGTGGAAGAAAAACTTCTGGATGTTTTACAGCTTCTTCAACAACTTCGAGACTTGGTATGGCAAGAATGCAGTCCAAAGACTTAAAACTGGTTTCAGCAGTGTCCTTTCCAAACTAAACATTATGTTCATACCTTCTATTAAGAAGTCCTTCAAACCAGGACACATTTTAATGTGTGTTTGCCCTGGGAACTGCCCAGTGATTGCAGAAAAACTTTAGACTCCTATGGCTGGCTGTAAAAGAAGCCTAGAGCTCTCCTTGGATGTAGATCTCCAAGCTCTCATTATCCTCTAAACAAAACCTCAGAGGAAACAAGGAAAATACAAATGCTAGTGATCAGAAAGATTCTAGAAGATTATTTTTCCTTCTAGAGGAAGACCTTGGTTTAACTGCATCCTAACATAACACTGAGTCATTATTAAAGGGATAAAACCTCTTCCTATATACCAATCAGGTATTTTTGGTAAGAAGTAACAATCCAAACATGGATTTATAAAAGCTGATGCAGTAACATCCCAGAAATACACAGCCAGGGTGGCAGATCAGTCCTTTAGAAAATCAGTTTAAATCTCCCACTTGGGAATGAAAATAGGAAGGGCTGGCCAAGAGACGGGCAAACTGGATAACTGTCAGAACACAGAGCACATTGGGAGCCACGCTGGACTGCTAGGAACTGATTTCTGTGGTAATGACTGCTGGTTCTCCTCAATTTTCAGCAGAGCTCTGCCTCATTTGTGTGAGATGAGAATGCTCCCTCAGATGATCACTTTACTTTGTTTGAAGTACACTCATGTTCCACTGATGACTCTAGGGAACAAGTGCAATATCTCATCATTTGGTACTTATTTTAGCACTTGACATGGAAATTCTGCGTTCACGTTGCAAACCTGACATATGCATCCATAACAAACCAGTGAAGGATTAAGCTGGTAAAGACTACAATTGGCAACAAGTTTAATTTGCTCTTTTGTGTCAAGGCTTCAAATTTTCATTCACTGGTCAGCTGTATCATTGCCAATCATGTCTGCTTAGAAGACAGTCCATCACACAATGTGCCATATTGCAGTGATAATAGCACTTAATGCTAATCCCTTACAGAACCGTGCCACTGCGAGCTGCCAGCTCTCATAGTGTCAATGCAGGCAATGATGCTGTCAAAACCAAGATAATTTACAGCATTCCCAGTAGAGTTTAGGATCCCCTAAATCCCTGATGGGATACACATCAAACAAAAGAAAGCTTCTTCATCAGAAAGTGGGGGTTAATGTGTCATTGCCCCAGCATATTCACCTTGAGGTTTTTAAATATCCCAGGCATCTCATCTGCAAGAGAAGCTACCACAAAGCAACAACCATGCAAAGGCAAATGCACATCCTGTTAGGATTATTAAAACTTCCCACTGCATTGCAGAGGTCATGTGTAATCCCAGCCTGCCACAAACTGCTTCCCACTATGCCTCAGTTGCCACTGGGACAGGCAAGCAGAAGGTAGATAGCTGACCAGAGTCAGTAAGCAAGGCCAGCATCACCTGGGCTGCTGAGAGGTACATCATTCTTCTGCCAGGATAGCTTCCATCTAATTCCACTTCTTGAAGGCTTAACAAGAACAACCTGTCCCTGCAGATACAGGCACTCATAGTGCTAATTAAACTGATTGCAAGACCATCTCTCAGAAAGCAGGCATTAGTGCCTTGAGAGCAAATTAAGAGAGTTTGTTTTTCCAGACACATTATGTAAATGTCCCAACAGATTTCTAATATAAAACTACCACCGAAAAAGACCATCCAAACCCTAAGTAGTTTTTACAGTCCTCTCATTTCCACTGAATAACTGTTATTTCCATTTCTACAGCCATATTAAGGACACTCCTCACCCCTTCCCCTCCTCTTCCCCCCACAACCCCTCCTCAAAAAAAAACCCCAACAAAAACCCTGCTATTATTTGAGCAGTATCTAAGATAAGATGCTTAGACACAAAGCAAATACCAAGTCTTGTGTTATCAGTATTCAGGTTCATTTTTCTTTAATTTTCAAATGCAAATAGGAATTTGCAACTATTAATTTTCTATGCACTGTGCATAGATTTTTGTTGCATACATTTAAACTGGTGAAGGACATATTTGTGTTATAATATTATTTTGTTTTTTAAAGAACATATCTAAGCGAACCTTGGGGAAAATCTTGCTGAGCACTTTGGAATCCTGCTGTGACCCCCAACCTGGTAAGAAAATAAATCACATATAAAGAGCAAGAAGCATCAAAAGTGTCCTTTTGGGGGGAAAAAAAAATAGATAATGAACAGATGAGTAAGGAAAAAAAAAATCAAATAGTGGGGGACAAGCTAAGGAGAAAGAAGTACCATGCAAAAAGATTACCCATAGAAAGTGATGATTTCTAGCCTGCAACAGAAACAGGAACAGATCTGGAGCTTTTTTTTTTATTGCCAAATTTTAATTAGAATTTGGCCTTAGGGGAACAATTAACTATCCCACTAATGTCTGTAGGGCTTCACTGATATGAGAAAGGGGAAAACATGGCCGAGTACATAAGGCACCTGTTTATCACATTTGCTGTCCCACTGTACATTGTATTCCTCTGCTGCAACACAAACATGACACACAAAACAGAATATTTCTGTGAAGAAACCGGATTAAACCTGCACTCCTCTAACAGTAGCCTCTCATGCAAATTAAACTTGCCAGCTCTTCTCCCTTGGCAATGGCCTATTGTGCCAGAGCTGCCTCTGTAGAACCTGTACAGGGATCAGAGCCTGGAGGTTTAGGTTTGATTACTTTGTTCCTATTAGCAGAGCATTTGTACGTACCTTCAAGAAATGAACATCGCGTACCCAGCCTGAGAACATGGCTTGGAGGGCCTTTTAATAGACAGACTGTAGACAAAGATAGGATTATCAAAGACTAGATGTGGCCTGAGGGATTAATTTTAGAGAATATTATCAGTGATTGAGGGAGAATAACACAAAAACCCTTCTGGGTTTTTTCTGTTTCAAAGCCTTGTCGTTAGTCATGTCCAGCAACCCAGGACACAGGCAGCCTAGAGTTTAGCTATGCTATTCCAGCATGGCCACAGAGGAAGAAAAGGCACAGACAGACCTTTGTTGGCTCCAGGACACCAACAGACAGAGAAACCATCTCTGTGCCACAGGTCAGATGTTTTCCTGGTGAGAACAAGGGGAGACTGTTTGTATCCCCAGCACACAAATATCCAGGAGGTACCAGGATTTGCCCTGCCCAGGAACACTGGCTCCAAGGGATGCCACTGAACCAAAGTATCTCCCTCTGTAATAGGAAACATAGCTCAGCTTCCTAAAACCACAACAAATGAAGCCACCTTGTTCAGCTCACTGTCCATTCTGCATCATCATTGCCATGAACCATATTCTCTGCTTTCAGTTTTCTGGCTGTGCACTTGATACACTTAAGCAGCTTTCCTAAGCCTCTATAACCAAACACTTCCTTTTTTGACAAGACTAAGGGGGTGGTTGGATGGGTTGATCTTTTATTTTGACATGAAATAGTCTTTGTTCACATGGGTATGTGAGAGTTCAGAGAGCAGTGAATGAAGCAAGATAACCAGTAGAGAAGACAGCCCTTGAACCCAGTTCAACTTGCATTTTTATTAAGACAGGATTTCCTTACCTGGTCTCAACATTTGATATTTTATGGTAATTACTTGAAGTGGCACCTATGAAGAAAAAAAGCTTGTGTTACAATTGTTAAATTATAACTTTCTGTCTTTGTTCAAATTATAATGTTTGTAATTTTCTTTAAAAGGAAAAGCCCGCCTCTTTGAAGTCCTAGACACTCTGTACCACGAGCTGGCAGCCTGTGAACTGTTACAAAGCCAGCCTCTGGAGAAGGCCCAGAGCTGCCAGTCCTTGTCTAACCCACTGGTCATCTCGTGCTGAGCAGCACTGCCAACTACAACCCGCACCACCAGCCGAACAGCAGTCCTCACTCATTCAAATGGGCAAGATTCGTCCAGTTCAGCAGGGCCCAGTGATGGGCCAGAGTCATCGAAGGTTTGCTGCTTCGGAGAAGAGCACTGGTTCCTCAGCTAACAGAAAAGCTCTCCCTTATGCAACACACTGTTCACAGAACGTGAGGATTGTGTGGCAATGTCAGTCTCTGACAGAAGCCTGAGTGTCCTCATATGATGGCCCTGTAGCTGTACCAGTTAACCAGATAAAAACTACTCCAAATACACCGACCTGACCTATTTAGATTTACAGCCCTGGCCCCACACAGGCTGGGCACAGCTTCTAGCTTTTGTGATAGCTCAGTTAAAAACCCCGTGTTATCACTGGCAAGTAAACAGCTTCCCAAACAGGTAAGTGCCAAAATGACTGTATTATAAACACACACGGACATAGGCCAGGAGAGCAAGTTTTAAGGACTTGTGTATAAAATGTGTTTGTGTGTCTATTTGTGGTTCTTTTATTCACTTTATTTAAGTCTGGGGTTAAGATTTGTTATTGCTCTGCTGAATTTTGTATTTGCAATTATAGAGATGCCTTAGAAATCCACAGGAGTCTTTCCTGATGATGGTCTTAGATTTTACACCAAAATTTAAATTTAACTGCTTGACAAGGGTACAAAGCAATCTTGTTCCCAGGCTCTCAAGGAAAGGAAGGGTTGAAAAATTCACTCTGCAGCAGCTGCCATTGTTGCATTAGCAAACGCCACGTGCAGAACATAACTTTGTTCTCTCATTTACCTTCCCTCAGTGCAACTGCAGAGACACAAAGCTGGGCCCTGTTTACAGACAAATTAATGGCAAAACTGGGCCTAATCATTGTGCCATGTAACATTTTGATCATCAATAAAATAATTCCTGAGGACAAAAGTAAATAAAATACGTTGCTTCCAATATGTTTCTTGCTGTTTTGTTCAACTATCAACCACAGAAACTAAAGCAGCAGAGCTCTTAATGATCCAACTGAATTTCTGCAATTAAAAAGATGCCCTGTAGATCTTTGAAGGATGAGAAATGATTTGCCTGAGATAATGCCAGCAATGAAATAAGAGCATTCCATTCAGAACTGTGCACATATGACTTTTTCCCCATGAAAATGTTTTTTATACAGGAATAACATCCATCCCAGTGCCATAAGGGGAATAAGAAGACTTCTATTCCTTTCTAGCCATAATGCACTGTATAGCTTACACACACTCCTGTCCAACACTGTGACATCACTTAGCATTTAGAGTCATGGTGGCAACAAAAGTTTGCAATAGATATTTTCATTTCATTTTAGAGGAGGAAATAATTAAATAAAAGGTGTTTTGTAAACAACGGAACAAACTCTGTTCAACGGTGTTTAACCTGTTGATTTCTTTCTGGTTTAACAGAAGAAGATTTTAAGAATAGATATATATATTTATGTACCATAGACAGGACATATATAAGTAGTGCAATATTTGCCTTGTAAGAAAGAAAAGTGTGTACTAATACTAAATATATTACTAACACAACACTAAGCATAATATACTATTAATTAGTTTATACTAAACTATATGCTAATATTATATAATCAAAAACTATACACTAAATGTACAACACATAACAATTAAAATGACCAGAAGTTAGTTCCCTGCTTGGGTCCATTTTCTAAACAAACCAAGAACAAGTATCAGTTTGTGTGTTGTGCAGCTCTCAGACTTCTGCCAGGAATACTCTATATGTACAAAGAGAGAAAATGCCAGCAACTCATTAAATAATCAATTAAATGATCATAAATCTCTGTGTGTACAGTTAGCAGAAGAGACACTTCAGGAATAGCATTATAATGCAAACGCATACCTGATTATGGATCCTCTCTGCAGGATTCTTTCATCGCTCAAATGAGTATTATTTACTGTAGCCACACACTATATACATGGGTATATATATATTTCAAATATTGTAAGATTTTTATTTCATTAAGAAGTGGCCATATATTTTGGATACATCAGCATAATGCTGATTGAACTTTTAGTAATAAAAGCTGATTATTTTCACTCCAAAATGTAATTAATATGGGGGAACTCAGGCCTGCAGTATTCTACAAGAAGAATCTGTTCTTCAGGATGCATCAAGGAATGGTCCTCAGTCAAATTCTTGCAGGAAATCAGTCTCAAAGCAAAGCACTGTACTTTGAAAAACTTTCTTAGGTGATCTTAACAATGATTTTTTTTTCTTAAATACTTTTACCCTGATGTTTTCTACTGAACTCGTCAGCAGCGCTGATGAGGCTGCTAAATATTTCATACGAAGCTGTATAAATATGTGATTTTTAGATCAAATGTAATTGAGAAATTTCTAGCACTGCCTCAAAAGTAGGTTTCTACAGATTGATTTACTATGTGGAACACATTCAAAAAGGTCTGCATGATAACCCTGGGAAGCAAACCCAAATCTCAAGGTTTTCTTAAAGACCTAGCTCCTTAAGTCAAGCGATTATTGCAGATTTCAGCTACTTTTTTTTTAATTTTCTTTTTTTTAAATTTCTTGCCTTTTGAGTATTAGATTTGTTCCCAGTTAAACATCAAACTGAAATATCTAATCAAGTCTCATTAATAGCTTCATCGTATTTCAGACAATAACATAGGAGCAGTTATTACCCACAGTGTTGACAGCGTAACAGACTCCTCCTCTGAACCACTGGATCAGTCCTCACAGTAACACATTCCACAATTGCTCCTCTAGCACATACAAGATCATAGATGCACGCAAGCCAGTACTTCACATTACAGGGAACATATACCAAATTTAAATTGACTTTAAAAAAAAAAAAAAAAAAAAAATCCCTATATGACAAAACTTGAAAAGGTAACAGAGAACCCTCAAAAGCCTTCCATTTAAGTACACCCACAAATCCAGTATCTCAAATCTCCACAAACGTTTTGTTTTGTTGTATCTTTACTAAATGGTAATAAATGTCCATTTGCTTGCATCTTCTCAGTAAAGACACAGAGAGTGCATGTGCTAGAAACATAACAAGTGCAATTGCCCATCTAAAATTCTGCAGAAGTAGCCAGAGGCCATCAGAGCGTGCCTGCCTGACACTTATTTGTTTAGTATGAAAACCAGTTTGCAGGAGTCCACATGTCGTATTACCAGGTGAGACCAGAGCCCTGCTGCACAGCTTCCAGCTGGTAAGGGTTACTTAGGACCTGGCTGTAGATGGGACCTGTACTACCTTGATTTTCAGTTAGAAAGTCAATGGGGTTCTATAAAAGGGTTTTAAAAACCTAATTTATGCTGGCTTTGAGCCACTCTGGCTGAAATTTGGCCTCATACCATGCTTTAGTTTCCATCCCCTCCCCAGCACACATATTCCTCATTCTAGGACTTTTTATTATTTTTTTTTCCTCAAGAACAAGTCTATTCTTACAGAAAGGACAGTTTGTTTCACCCTAGTTGTATCTGCTGGGGATTCCCTAATGGATTTCACCCCAGCAAAAAAAGTTATTCTTCATTGCCTCTTCTACATGCCCTTTCCTCCTTATTGCCAGAGACAGAGCAATAAATCCCTTAGATTCCCACAGTCTGTCCTTTAAGACTGGTGCCCAGCTTTCCCTCAAAGAAGCTGCCTGGAGGGTTCTCAATGCTCCTAATCTTCACTCCTGCAAATCTCAAGGAAGTGCTGTTTCTCCTGCTCACATGTCCCCTAAATCTGTTGGTCTGGCTCTCAGACTTTGCTCATACAATGGGTTGCCATTTCTTAGCAGTTCAACATCAAATCTCCACCAATTATCAGACTCACTTTCTTCACAGTCACCACCTTATTTTCTATTAAAACTGCTCATTGGCCCTAACAAGGAAGCTGGTACATTTCCTCTGCTGACCTCCACTGTGTGATCTCCCCAAAACAAGCTGTCCTATTTGACTTCACTCTCAAACCACTTTCTCTTCCCAGTGTCCTCCTCACTTGCTGCTTGGCATATTCCTTGCTGAGATAACCTGAGGGTTTGCACACTTCTAACACAAGTTACATTTTCCAAGAAGAGTTTCCTCCTTCCATTATTTTTTACTTTATATGAGATATTAGCTATTAGTAACTTAAAATCCATCTGATAATATTATTGAAGTTATTCAATAATGAATTGTCCAGTTTGTTTTCATTGAAGCTCCCTCTGAAGTTACCTGGCAGTGACCTCTCATCACAGATATTACACTGCTTCACAAACCTCTTCCACCAAACCAGTGTGGCCATCTCCAGCCAGAGCTACTCCAAGAGACTGATGGCATTTATACACAATTTCAGAAGAAAAAAAAAAAAATCCTTGGTGACAATATGTTGAAATTCACTGAATATGTTGGAAATAAATCTCTTCCCTTTCATGACACTGCCCATCTATTTATGACAGGGTACACTGCAGCGATGAAAGGCTGTTTAGGTTTCATTCTTGTTTCCATCTTACTGTTAAGAAGGGAACACTTTCAAACAGTGCTGCAGAAAAATAGAATTGTGTGGTATGAGAGAATGACAATAAACTTTCACAGCATGCATGTGACACATCACATTACCCGCCAAGGGGTTTTTCTTAGACTTACAATTTCATGGAGTTTAAGACACTGAATCCTTTACTATTTACATTATCTTATTTGTTTAGTAATTTTATGTAAAATTCTGCAAAATACAAAAGCTATAGAGTGTGCTTCTCGGTGTGAAATTCAATTGAAAAATCATCCTTACTTCCTAAATTACACTTTACTTTCAGAAGGGCAGGATTTTCAGAGTTCCTGTTGGGTTTCTATTCTACTTTTCTGGCTCTTCTGTAATAGCCCAGCAGAAACATCCTTGCCCATTTCCCACAGCATTGTCTGTTACTGGAATTTTCATGGCTCTAAACTGTGGCTGTAGCAAGGAATTGGTCTGACTGAATATGCATTTCTCTGGGGCTGCTACCAGACCTTTCTGAGCCCAGCATCCTCCCTGAACAGTAGGAAGACAGAATCAGTATCTCATCCATACCTCAAGCCAGTTGAGCACTGCCTGTTTGGGCTACACATGTGTATGGCCTCACCAGACTGTCCATAGGCTGTCCATGGGCAGGCAGTCACTGCTCCAGGCCAGTCTGGAACCCACGTCCTAGGTTCCAGTTTGTCTACTTTTGACTACTTTTGTTTACTGATTCCAACACTCTTCTATGCTTTTGTGAGTTTCATTAGACAAAAATATAGTTGTATTGGCAGGAGGGATCTTATCAATGCTTATCAAAACCTAAAGGGTGGGGGTCAAGAGGATGGGGCCAGACTCTTTTCAGTGGTGCCGAGTGACAGGACAAGGAGCATTGAGCACAAACTTGAATCCAGGAAGAAAAAATTCTTTGCTGTGAGGGTATCAGAGCCTGGCCCAGGCTGCCCAGAGAGGTTGTGGAGTCTCTGGAGAGATTCCAAACCCTATCCTAAGCCCCCTGCTATAGGTTGACCCTGCTGTAGCAGGGGGACTGGACATGATGATCTCCAGAGGTCCCTTCCAACCCCTGCCATACCAGGGTTCTGTGGTTTAACACACCATGTAGCAATGCACCTTTACATGTTAATGAGATGAGGCCAAGTACTGCTCCTACTGAGGGTGTATCTTCACTACAGACTTAACTTCAGGTGATCAGAAGCTCAATCTCTATGTGCCAGGCAGCTGTCCTAGGAGAGAGTGGGCAAGCTACAGAATCCCACTGGGGTCCTGTGCTCCCTGTGATGCTTTGAAGGAATAGTATTTTTGTGAGCACAACACTATTTTCATTATAAATGACTGGTTTATGATTCTGCCTTGAAGAACTATGAGATAACTTATCTTTGTCAAGAAGTAAACAAGGACAGTAGGATGACATTGAAAAATTATCGGTATTCAAGTGGTTTCACCCACATCCTTCCTGCAAAGCAGAAAGGTCATAAAAGCTGAGTGTTTGTGCTATTATATTTTGGGATAGTTTGTGTACTTGAAGGTTTTTACTGTTTAATAGTTCTTTTTTTGCTGATTATTTCTCATTGATTTTTTTTTTTACGAGTAGAAGTGGAAAAAAGTTCTCTAACAAAGGTAAGGTCCAGTATTTTGTGAGGGATTTTCCACCTCTGGAATAACCAAAGAAAAAAAAGTAAATAAAGGGTGAGACAATTTGACCTAATCACAACATTTAGATTGAAAATGGTATTTTAAAATAATGCAATACCCATAGGAGGATCTGTTTTGTTTTTAAATTAATCCTGGAAACAGCATTCATGTCATGTGCACAGTGCTGGTCCAGGCAGCAGTACTGCCTTCCTTCTTGTCAAGCACTGCAGCTCTTCAGCAGCAGAGATCAGCTCTGGGGACCACAGGAGCAGTCAGCACGACTGCTAATTGCTTATGAACAAACATCTGTCATGCCCAGGGCTGAGACATGCCACTGACTCATCTACCAAAGGATTGATAGTCACCCAAAAATGTCACCAGACTTTGAGAGTCATTTGAAAGTCGCTCTTGAATGTGCTCACATTTTAAACCTAATAGTCTTCTGGGGCCTCCTCTAAGCCCTGCCATCAATAGCATATAGCACATCCTACTGCCATGGAAACCATTTCTAGGTCACCTTTACATAACAGCAGAGAGAAAACATCTTGTCACCAACTCCACCATTAAAGCACACTCCTTTTCAATGAAGGCTGAAGTAACCAACTTAACATTTACAGTAATTACACGATAAAACACAAATAAAAAGCCACATTCTCTCCAGCATAAAGATGGGAATATACATGCCATGCAGGAGACGTTGGCTCAGACTCTGCTGTTACACTTCTAGCCTTCTAGTGAGGGAAGCAAAATGTTCGCCTGAGCCTGTGCGTCCATTATGTAACTCAAACTGTACAACAGCCTGGGCTAAACAAATTCTGTGGAGAACACCATTAACACTGGAGAGACCCTACCCAGAGGGAAAACACAACTGGAGCTGCTTTGACATACCTGGCTGGAACTACAGATAAATAAAACTGACAGAACCAATAATGCCAGTCAAAAAATCATATTCAAGGAGGCACAACAATATACCGAGTAGAGACGTAAAAGGGATGTAAAATAGATGGGAAGCATTGCAAATTCTAACACGCAGAAATATTTCAGGACATAAGAAATAATAAAATAATTACATAGCAGGTTTTCATCTGTTCAGGGAACACCAAAGTTACCGATGCAGGAGGAAGAAACTGAATTTTTACAGCAACTGTTAGTCAACACTCTGTTTTAATTACCAAATCAAGACATCCAGATCCATGAAGGAAGTGTCTTTAATAAGACAGAATGTGGGAAGGGAACATAAGAAGAAAGACAGATAAAGTTTCCATATTACATTGATAAATTTGGAATTTACTTCTATGGTGACAATTTTAACGAGTCACTCTCAAGAACCTAGGTTTGAGCTTACACTGCAGGACTTATAGCTGATTTGCAGGGCACAGTCCTCCACTTCAACAGCCACAAATCCTCAAGGAATACATTAATATTTATAGCTATTATTTGGTTTTGGAGTTGTTTTGTTTGGTTGGTTTGTTTGGTTTTTTTCCTCAACTGTTTGGTTTGTTGGTTTTTTTTACCCCTAGTGGAGAAGTAGAACAGTACATCTAGCAACCACTATTTCATAAAAAGAAATTGTTGCAAGTCATGGTAGATTAACCTCAACTTACACTATTATTTCATTGATTGTGCAAGTCATTCCCGAACTCTTGATAGTTGGAGCATGACAAAAACCACAAGCAATTAAAAAGTATAGGAAGAGGGGAAAAGTGGATTCTTCTGACAAGAATTCTTCAAGAAAAAGCTCTCTGTTTATGTTCACTTGAACTGCTCCCCTTCAACTGCATCTCATTTTGTGATGGAAAAAAAAAAAAAAAACAACGTCATAAGGAATCCTATCCTGTTTGGGGATTTGGAGGCCTTTAAAACTTAAAAGATTTAGCAATACAAACCTCTCAGTTTTCTTCATTCTTTTGTTCATACAAGAAAACAGCAGCTCCAAGCTTACTACTATGTTTATATTCTTTAAGGAAAAGGAAGATTAGCATTAAAAAGTATTAAGACTTTTAAAAGCCATTTCAAATCTTACAAGACATTTGATGTTGCCTTATAAGCAGAAACAGACTTAAAAAACAGCAGTTAGGCCCATATACTGCTGCTACTAAAAAAATGAAAGAAGTAACTCATCAATTTGTATGAAATCTTTGGAAATTCCTTGTTACAGGCTCCAGATTCACCTCATTCCTGCACAGATGAATAAACTCTACAAATAGCTTTAAAGCTGCATCTGCTGTTGAATGATAACATTAGGGAGACCAGGTCATAACTTCTGCTGAAAATAAACAGTTGGAGATCCTTGAAAGATAGTGGAATTGTGGTTTAGCCTTTGACTGGCTCATAAATTGTCACACAAGCAAATAGCAAATGTAAGTCACATTTTCCTGTCTTCCTTCCTTATCACTCCTTGTCCAGCCAATACCTCAGGAAAATTTCAATTGAAATTATAGCACGTACAGACACAAGAATGCTGACAAGTCACTTAACGGCCCTACTACAATTACATTAACAGTGCAAGAGAGCTAAATAGATCCCCAAAAAGATCTTTAGAAGCATTTTACACAATTATGAAAAGAAAAATGAACCATAATAGACAAGTCACTCAGATTCAAGTTTAAATTTTCATAGCAATAAATAGCTAAGAATGACTATGAGAACAACCTTGGCAATCAGTATACTGTGTTTACACACATGCACACCAACATAATTAAACACAAGGTAATTTTTCTACTCAAATAAATAATTTCAGTATTATGTGTCTATATTTGTTGTGTTCAGCTGTCAATGCTAACGTCATGATAGACTCCTACTCGGCTACACCTACAGCACTTAGTCACTCACTTGACACTACCCCTTCTCAGTTCCAGGTCCTCCAGTATTCACTATTTCCTTTGACCTCAGCTTCCATGTTGGGAGAATAAACGGTTCTGTGCCTGGCAGAAGGCAGATAAGAGATATGCTCCAATAGCCAGTTTCGACATTGCCTGATCAAGGGCACCTCACCGTGTCAGTGCTTTGTATTCCTTCCTTGTGTCTAACAACCATAAAACCATAACCAACCCATAAAACTCCCCCATCTTCACAATAAGTTACATGGGAAATTGACTCCTCATGAGTGAAATCTCCGTGTCTAGCTGCATTTTACCTGCATATATCCACCTATTTCTCTGACTGAAGTAAACATTCGATATGCAAGAAACTAGAGCATGTTTCTTCCCATACTATGTGCAGAAAATATATTTGATAAGCCTAACAGCAAAGATCCTTGCATTTGAAAAGTCAGTGCAAGATAAAGAGAGCAAGGATGTGCCTTTCCTGGGTAAATCCCTTCTCTGCAGAGGAATGCCACTTGGTGGCACCGATACGTACATTCAAGATTAGTAGAGCTCTTCATCAAGTCGGCCACATTAGTCCAATTGTCTTGGAGTTTTAAGAACACTGGTCAGAGGTACCAAGTAAGCTGATGTTGTTCATGGCCTACAAAGCCTTGTTGAAATTATGACCTGTTCTTTATACTACTCATCCAGAGCACATTTTTACAATGCATAAATCAAAACTTCTGACTTGGCCTATCCTGAACACTGCTGGTCACGCTGAAAAGCCCAATCAGCATCACAGGGGTGCCTGACTACTAGCAAAAAATCCATGGGGATGGTCCTGCAGGGAATTTTTTTTTTAGGCCACAAGAATCCTCCATGACTTCTTTTGGCTGAGGTGCTGGAGAGCTTGTTTATCCTTCTAATATCTCTGGGGAAAATGGAAAAGAACTTAGGATCACTAGTTCCCACCTGATCTAACCAGGATCCTCAGTGCACAGGGGTTAGTCCCAGCAACCCCAAACCAGCAGTGAGGTTGTGAGTGCATGTGTTCACGGGGCAGGGGATGTGGGGCATCCTGCTTCAGGAGGTTAGGACAACCCTAAGAGATGTCTCAGCTTGGATGGAATGAAAATTATATCATTGTTTACAAGCTTAAAAAAAAAAAAAAAAAAAAAAAAAAAAGCCATGGTTTGAATAATAGGGCAGAGAAACATTAAGTTCTGTTCAGGAAGTTCCAACAAAACATGGGGGAAAAAAGCAAAGTTACCAGACAATAGAGGAGAAAATAACATAGCCATTTCAATAGACCCTACACTATAAAAAAATCCAGTCTGGCAAGTGAGTGGTTCCTATCTAGAATGTGAAATTAGTCCTGCACATGGTAACGATTGCTAAGCACATCACTATGGAAATCGAGTGCTCACAGCAGGTGTAGAGAGTCTTAGAAACATGGAAAAATCAATGCACTCTATGCTGGGGTGAAGAACAATTCCAGCAGAGTGACCTTTAAACAACCTGGTGGGTTGTAAGCCAGCAGAAGAGAAGTGCAAGGGGACAAGTAGCCTCAGGGGGTCCCCAGCAATTCACCCTGGCAGGGGTTTGTGGGCCTGGGGGGATAACAGTGAGGATTAGTCATCCATGTTTAAGGCAAAATGGGCAGCTATTTAATGGTAATGCTACATTAAAATTTGAGAGGAGAAATATGGAAACCCCACACTATGGAAACTACATAGAAAATTAAGATAAAAAGAATAGCATTGATTAATTTAATCAGGACATCTAGTTAATAGCTCTTCCTTCCAGAGAGTGATGAGGACCCAGCAAGTGAAGTCCTCAGGGTGGCAGAAGGAAGGGGAGATGATGTATCTGTCCCTTCACACAGCTGGAGGCAGGAAAAACTTAGCAAGCAGAAAAGACCAGGAATATTCCAGTGAAATACTTTAGCCAGAGAAAGTGCATTTCATTAAATTGAATTTTATTTTGTTGATATAAAAGTCTTCAAGAGCTCTGCAGTATAAACAACAGTCCAGGGGTATGGTACTCACCCAGGAGGTAGAAGACTTAATATCTTTGAATAGGGACTTAACTTTGATCTCCCTTATCACCACAAATTCTCTACCCGTGGCACTACTGACCTGCTAGGTTCTCTCAATCCTCCCTTTTAGAGCTGCTTCACTTTGTATAAATAATTGCATGTTATGTTGAGCAAGAAATTAAACCCAGTTCTCCCATATTCTAAATGAAAGCCCTGACCAATGGGGCATCCCCTTCAACTTTCCATACACCTCTTGGGTTAAACTAGTTCAAAGTGGCTTTTTGAATAAGGTGTAAGTGGTTTAAAGCAGGTCAGACAATACAAACAAATCTGAAATAAGCAATTTACGCTCCGTCTTGTCCCCAGAATGAGAAAAACTATTCACAGAGCCTCTTGCATTGGTTTAATTAGGGCAGTTTAAAATACGACTTGAAGAGCAACACAAACAGCTAGCCCAGAACAGACCTCATCTGAAATGAGCTGCCCCTGTCCCAAACCCCACTGCCAGTCACTGTTGCTTCTTCATGTCCATTGTACCAGGCAGTCTGAGTGATGAAGGGTGAGCAAGAGTGTTACCCTTTCATCCCAGGGGATTTTTCAGGGCAGAGCTGGGAAAGCTGAAAGGGAAGAATGGGAAAAGCTGCTTTGGGGAGGCCTCTCCTTTATCTGTTTTGTGAGTGCAGCTCCTTCATTAGCAATTTCTTTTTAGAAAATCCAGCCATGCTATGTCAGAAAAAAAACCTTGAGCATATTTGACCCATAGCACACTGGAAATTATATTTATTGGCATGCCTCAAATCTGAAGGGCATTTAATGTTATTAAAATATCACAAATACCAAAAAGAAAAATATCAAGACATAAGGAAAAGTTTTCTATCTACCAAAACCATATTGTGCAAGAACATCCATCACATTTTGCAGACCATACATTGTTTCTTTATGTTTCTAGATATTACTGTAGACCCCAAGTATAATTTCTGAAATAAAAATATGTCTTTTTTTGTCCCATTGATTTTTTTTAAATTTCTTGTTTCAGATACTTAAAATTCTCTTCCCACTGTTTCAAATATTTTAAATACTTTGACCTGTCGCTCACTTAATGCCAGTCTACATTTCCCTTTACCTATGGCTCATATGGTATGCTTCAGGGTTAAACCACAGGAAACATCTGTAAAAATAGCTAACTGCATGGAAGTGCCATTTATTTAGGTAGTATTTTCCATCTTATCCAGGACTAAATACCTGCAGCATTACAATAAACACTACAGTCATTCTAAAAAAGCTTCTAACTTTTCGGATTTTCCTTTTGCAAACCAGTCATTTTAATCATAGTAATTTTTTTAAAACCTAGTAATTGCAGTCTCCCTGTAGGAACATTCACCATCACCTCATTTCATAAATATAACACCCCAGTACTTATGATCCAAGAAAGTTGTACTTTCTTTTTATATGCTCACAGATTAATTTAAAAAAGGTAGCAGACAAGCTGTAATTTAAAATCAACCTAAGAATTTTTTCACAGGCTTAACAAAAGAGATGAGATCTTTAGTTTGTCTTTCTAGCCAAAGGAAAGACAATCAGCATTATATAGTAACTTATATTACAATATAATAAGATAATATTTCAGATATAATACTATCCAGAGAGAGGTTGAGATGACTGTGATTTCAAAGGTTGGTCAGTAAGCAGTTCCTGAAAATTAGACCAAGTGCAGGGTCCTGCACCTGGGCTGGAACAGTCCTTGTTATCAATACAGGCTGGGAGATGAGGTGATTGAAAGCAGCCCTGTGAAAAAGGACTTGGAGGTTCTGGTAGATTAGAAGCTGGACATGAGCCACCAATATGCACTTGCAGTCCAAAAGGTCAATCACATCAAGCTGCATCAAAATAAGCAAGGCCAGCAGACTGAGGTGATTCTGCCCCTCTACTCTGGTGAGGCCCCACGTGGAGTACTGAACCCAGCTCTGGAAGCCTCAACACAGGAAGGACATGGACCTGATGAAGTGGGTCCAGAGGAGACCAAAAAAAATGATCAGAGGGCTGGAGCACCTCTCCTACAAGGACAGACTGAGTTGAGGTTGTTCAGCCTGGAGGAGAGAAGGCTCCAGGGAGACCTTATAGTAGCCTTCCAGTACCTGAAGGGGGCCTACAAGAAAGCTGGGGAGGGATTGTTTACAAGGCCACGTAGTGATAGGACAAGGGGCAACAGATTTAAACTAGAGAAGGGTAGACTTCAATAGGACATTAGGAAGAAGTTATTTACTATGAGGGTAGTGGAATACTGGAACAGGTTGCCCAGGGAGGGGGTGGAGGCCCCATCCCTGGAGACATTCAAGGTCAGGCTTGATGAGGCTCTGAGCAACGTGATCTTGTTGAGGATGTCCCTGCTCACTGCAGGGGGGCTGGACTAGATGACCTTTAGAGGTCCCTTCCAACCCAAGGCATTCTATGATTTCTTGTTTACATATTGCCTATGCTACAGTGTTACTGGGTTTGATATTATCCTCCTTCAGGCTGAACTTTCTTTTCACTTTCTCAGTTTTACGCCAAATCTGGAAATTATTTTTATCTTTCTTTTTTTTTTTTTTTTTAAACTAGATCCTCCTGCATAAAATAGGAAAAAAAAAAAAAAGAAAATGTCTCACCTGAAAACAACTGTATATCAAGCATTCAGAGTTGAAAGGAAATTGCTTGAGACTTACAACATTGGCATCAGTGGTTTAAAACTGGGAAAGGGACAGATTTTTGGCTGAAGAGATGGGTAATACATTGTTTGTTTTGGCTTTTTTTTTTCTGTTTTGGGGTTTTTTTGGTGGTGTTTATTTGTTTGTTTTGGGGTTTTTTTTGTGCGTGGGGTTTTTTTTTTTCTGTCAGAGGTATTGCCAAAGTGAGAGTGCAGGGGAGCATTTATCTTCTTTGCTTTTCAGAAAGATTATTCCCACTCTTTTTCTATGCACTTATTTCAGCAATCTGAGACAGTCTAGTGGGTGACATATAAAAAGCCAAATGATTTATGCCTATTTCAAAAGTCTAGTGAAAAACATTCTCCTACTCAGAGAGCTGTGATACCTGGACTTTGGTTAATGCCAGTAACATTGCTGAACTGACTACCTCAATAATCCTTGATTCTCTGTTTTTATTTTCCTATAAGAAGCACTTAGGACACTCTCAATTCTTCATGGTATTCAGGTCATAGTACTGGCTAACCCTTCTTACACGAGGAGAGAAACTACAGGTGGCCTTTAAAATACTATAGAAAAGGTCCTTCTTTGCCTTTTTTTCCTCAATTTGTAAGCTTTGGAATTACAACTATCAAGGTTAACGTTATTCAGTAACCTTCAGACTAGCTCCTGCATCTTCTCCAAGGTTGCCTCACTGAGCAGTTTTCCAGCAAGTGTCAAATTTTTCCTGAGTATATTTGGAGTACAAATTCCAGCAGATCCCATGACTTACCATCCACACAGCTGTCTTTTAGTCCCTATCTTTCCCTTTGCAAGATGAACTGCCCCAGCTTAGGGTAGCTAAACTGGGGGTGAGGGGGAAGCAGCAGATTTTGAAGATAAGAGTAAATCCTTAGCTTCTATTCAAACAGTTCTCAAATGCAAATACCATCCATACTGCTGAAATGACATTAGAGAAAGCTCACTTAGTGGCATGGTTTTTTTGCCCACTTTAATATGAAAATAACAGCAGATGGATTTTTTGGCTTATACTCTGGCCAAGCAGAAGGTTTTGAAGAAAACTACTACATACAAAATACCAAATCTCAGGCTGTGTTATTTTGGGGTTCATATATAGCAACTGGGCAAATGCATCTTTGTTAACTGAGCTCGATATGCTTTAGAAGACACCCCCCACAGTGGGCCTTACCAGGGCTCTGGTAAAGAGCCGTGGCTGCATTTTCTGGGCAACTTTTATATACACTCTCACAAAAGGAACATTGAAAAGAATGGAACTACAAAGACTGAACAAGATTATTAATTAATACAGACTATGCTTCCTCCCTGCAACAGGAAAACACCCGGAGGATACATTTGCATGTTGCATATGGCAGTGTTGGAAATAATGGCATTGTAATAGGTGGAACAGATGGCAGAATCAAAGAGGAGAATGAAGCGGTGAAGAGAATCTCATCTATCTCTAGTAGCAGAAAAGTGCTGAAAGGAAGATCCAGAGTAGCCAGAAAGAACAGCTTTTAGAGGGGGGAAAAAAACCAACCAACCAACCAAACAAACACCGAACACTTTAGAAATATAAGCTGTTCAACTTTCCTTTTCTCCCCTATTATGTAAAGATAACTTGCTTTGATTCATAAGATGCAACTACCCCTGCACATAGCTACTACTGTGGTATAAAACACCTTTTTCTTGTTCAACTTTGATGAATCTTTTGGCTTAAAGTGAAGGAAGACAGACACTTACTGCAGCAAGTGTCCACATATGGAATTTGTCAGCAGTAGACGCTTCTGAGAAGGTTAAAGGGCAAACATGACCTACATATTATGCATCTACTGTGGTTTTCCAAATAAATGGAAATTGTTACTTTCAATATATCTGCAGTACATCCAAGGCTCTAAATGGACTTTGAATGACAACTTGGCTTTTGGCACACAATGAACGTGACAACCAGCTGTCTTTCAAATCCATGAAGAACATGGTGTTAGCTATGCATGGGCCCTCCTTGTCCTCAATGACAGAGGTTACCATGTGAGCCTTTCCACAGTCACATCATGAAAGCAGTTTTACACACCCATCACATTTTCTGCAGTGACTGTGCAATGACATCACTTATTTTTTATACAGCACAAAGCAGTACACAGATTTTTTGTTGTATTCTGTCCTTCAGGTTTTTTAATGTAAATGGAAAATGCTGCTGGCAACCTGGTACTCATGAAGATTCACATCATACCAAGACCACAGCGAGACCTTTAAAACCTTTCAAAGGTGAATCTCAAGAACATTTGTTCACAGCCACACAGATGTTCACACTCCTCAAGACACTACTTTATGTGCTGACTCTAAACCAAAAAGACAGGTACTGAATTTGAGTTTACAGACTTCCTTAGAAACTATAAAAGCCTAAAAATAAGGTGACATCTGCACTATTTATTAGTTGTACCCAATATCCTGAGGGCTGAGAAAATCTCAGTCTTCACTGAATTGGGAATTAGCATCTGTGCTTCTTTCCTCAGTTGTTCAATTTATATCCACTAGGAACTTTGCCCTGAGTAAAACTGCTGACTGCTCTGTGCGTTTTATTCCACTATTAATCACAGTCAAAATAAGAAGCTTCTTGAACAAGTATTTTCAAGCACAAGGGTTTGACACATCAGGGGAAAGGAAAAAAAGTTAATTTTGAACTTTGGAAATTAATGGATTCACATTTTTCTCAACCCACAGGAAACATACCTTTTTATCACCCATTCCCTACAATAATAGGCCTGTTTACTGACTATATATATATACACACACATATAAATATGGAGGTGATGCAGTAAAGTCCAGGCCACTCAAGCCCCAGGAACAAACAGGCAGTTTATTTTTCCCTTCCAGAAATCCCTCTTTCAGGCAGAGGTTGGCACACGACAGTAAGCTCAAGGAAGTCCTCAGGTTACGCAGTTCTCACGACACTGCTTTTTACCAAACCTTGGTGGGGGGGAGGGTTACCCCACTAGATTGAGTATGAATAGATCTTTTTATTGTTTCTTTTTCCACATTTATGGCTTTTTTAATCATACTCCTGTC
Organism: Megaceryle torquata; assembly: GCA_024611175.1. Classification (NCBI taxonomy): domain Eukaryota; kingdom Metazoa; phylum Chordata; class Aves; order Coraciiformes; family Cerylidae; genus Megaceryle; species Megaceryle torquata. The sequence continues at coordinate 44,894 of JANIJG010001304.1, read as the reverse complement.
TGTGTTGGTGTGGGATAACATCCTACCCACCTTTTCTATAATGCAAGATACATAATTGTGTCCTCAAATAGCACCTGCAGGTCCCATCGGTGAGGACGTCTCTGATATATCTACCCAGTTAAGCACTTCAGGCCTGGCTTTATTCACAGCAGTGAAACACTCTCTCATCCTACTGACTTTCAGAGTAGGATTAAGAAAGAATTAATAGAATTTTGATACTTCCCCCCCAAATTCCAGCCACGTAAACTGAGGAAAAGCAAAGATGTAATAAAGCCCTGCTCAGCTGCAGCAATCTCTCAGGAGTGATTAAACTGAAGGTACTATACACTGCTGCTTAACTTGCCAGATGGTGGGGATTGGAACTGACTTCTTGGAAGGCTGGAGGTCACCAGATATTGTAGAAAGGGGTCTTCACTAATATAAATCATGTCTTATTTGTATAAATTTATCAGAAGTGCAAGAGTTTGGAGATGAAGGAAAAATAATTTGCTTCACTGAGAAACAAAGTGAAACATCCAGAAGAATACAGACAATGAGCAAAGGCAAAAAGTAAAGCACAGAAGCAAAATCTCAGGCAAAACAGTGTGATCTCACTAACACATTTAGATCAGAATGAAAGCATCCCTTAAAACAGCAAAAAGTATAAAACACTTCTGAAGGGAAACAGTGATGAAAACCTAACAGGAAGGGGAATCCCATGGATTTTTCTTTCTTTGTTGCATTATCTGAAAGAACCCAATATGTCAGAATACTTCATGTGAGGGGTCCTCATAAAAAAAAAAAAAATCAAGTAGAAAGATGATCTGAGGTCATAAAACCTAAACAATGTTCTTCAGCTTTTGTAACTTGAGGTGCTGCAGGTAGACCTGCAGAAAGCAGCCAGCCAAGGCATGAGGCAAATGCCAATTGATCTCGGATACATAACCATGGAAAGCTGCTGGAGGAGGGAGTGTGTTCCTCTCATGCCAGGCTCTGGCTTTTCCTGTTAGAGGCTGAGCTGCTGCAGGTGTTCTGTGCCTGACAGCAGACACTGTCACAAGAATGACACCACGAGTGTCATTGCAGGACAACATCCAACCACCAAGACTCATCAAAACTGATGTGAAAATAAATTATAAATAACCTCCAAGCAGCTCCATTAAATACAGGAAGTTTCAGTGAAGTGCAATCATCAACACTGTGTTTGAGCTGGAGAGAGCAAATGAGGGCAGAGAAAGAATTAGATGATGTGGGAAGAGATTCTCAGCATCTTTTAATGAATTTACAGTCCTCTTTAGAAGAGCACTGCTTATTTATGTGACCACATGATTAATTCATCTGCCACCTTGATAAAACTGACTCTCCAAACTGTTTATATATCAGGATTCAGTGACAGGAAATAATAGGATTAGCACAGCAGCATTTTCAGCTTCTCTGATTCTATCACAGGTCATGCTATGTAAAATATCTCCTTCAGTACTCAACACTTGGAGGCATGTGATCAGCTTCTGTTAGCAATATCTAGCCTTAATGACTATGAGCAAAACTTGGAAAATGTGAACTTTAATGGCTCAAAACACCTGGCCCACTAAGAAAGCTGTTGTTTTGTTGGCGTTTTTTTGTTTTAGTTTTTTGTTTGTTTGGGTGGGGATTTTTGGGTTTGGTTTTTTTTTGGTGGGTTCTTTGGTTTGGGTTTTTTTTGTGTTGTTTTTTTTTGTTTGGTTGGTTGGTTTTTGGGTTTTTTTTTTAAACATATATTTGTCTTAACATACAAATATTATGATCTTCATAGAATGGTTTGGGATGGTAGGGACCTTTAAAGCTCATCTAGTCCAACCTCCCTGCAGTAAGCAGGTACATCTGCAACTAGATGTTTCAGGGACATCTTCAAACAGATGTTTTGAGGATGCAGTGCAAGAATTGAAAAATTAGGATTTGCAATGATGTTCTCACAGCCTAAATTGACTGCTGTGTGGTACTGCAGTTTGAAAGCGACGTTCATAACTCTCCTCCCAACCCCAAAAGCTTTGCTGTTTGAACAATGTCTTCTAAGTGGGTTAAACGGGTTAGCTGGGGGGTACATTCCTGGCAAGCCATATACTTTGCAGGAGAAATTCAACAGAGCATGGTTCACATGTGCCTGCAGTGACTTTCTCTTGTGGCTCATCCCTGTGTGATCAGAAGTCTGGACAAAATCTTCTGCCATTCACTGTGCCACTAAGAACATAACTGGGCTCATCTGCAAGTTTTAGCAACACAAGTGGTGCTTAAATACAGAAGTAGCATGGAAGGAGTAGTATGACTGTAGCTGCTCATATCTAGAAAAAAATTAATCACAGAAAACATCTCCAGGAGTTGACAGTTTTCTTTTAAAAACCCATTAAATCATAGCTTTATAAAGGGTAACATAATAAGCAACCATCTTATCAATTATGAAGAGTGAGTTAAATGCCACAATGAATTATCACTGTAAACTCATCACTTGGGCTTTTCCAAAATAGTCTTTTACATCAGACACTAATTAATTTCTAATTGATCTTTCCAATAAAAACTGCTCAGCGTGACCATAAAGTTCAATCCCTGCCTTCAACATTTCCAGGTCTCCAAGCAGAAAATAGCAGGACTTTAGCTAATGGTGCTGAAGACTTGTTTTGTTTATCACCAACTTAAACAAGGACAACACCGCAAGACTCAGAGTGCTGCTTAATCTCAATCTCATGCCTTTTACAGTCCTACTACAGCTATTATACAGTAACCCGGGTAAAGACACTTAAAGAGCTTTAGCAGCCTTGGCTGCACAATTACCAGGGTGTTTGAACGAGGATCCTTTATGGACAGTTCTTTGGCTGTCGCACCTGCATTGTCTGTAACAACAAACAGAACAGCCCAAAGAGCTGAGGGCAGTGAAAGAGGACTTTCCCTGGGAGAAAGAGACCGAGGACACACCATCCAACTCTATGTTCTAGGACAGGAGGTGTCATTTGGAACTATCTTTAGTTGAGTCCCAAATACTGAACCTCCTTTAGCACCTGGAACAAATCGGATGTATTTCCAGAGTGCATATTGCAGTTAAGTTTCATCTAAAATGGCAAACGTAGAAGCTGTTGAGATTTACTCTGAAAGCTCAATCCTGATCCAAATAAAACATTCACACATATGCAGTGTTGTGTTGCAACTGTTTGACTGAACAACAGAGCTGTATTTTGAATAACAGTGCATAAAGAGATAGAAAACTATTTACTTTTCATTACCTGCCACGTTGGGTCCAGCTGTGGGGTCCTCAGCACAAACATATGGACCTGTTGGAATGGGGCCAGAGAAATGATCCAAGGACTAGAACCCCTCTGCTGGGAGGCCAGGCTGAGAGATTTGGGCTTGTTCAGTCTAGAGAAGACTCAGGAAACCTTGTTGCAGCCTTACAGTACTTCAAGAGGCCTGTCAGAAAGATGGGGACAGACTTTTTATCAGGGAGTATTGTGACAGGAAAAGGGGTGATGGTTTTGAACTAAAAGCGGGAAGATTTAGTCTAAGTACAAGATGAAATTTTTTTCACACTGAGGGTGGTGATACACTGGCCCAGGTTGCCCAGAGAGGTGGTTGATGCCCCATGCCTAGAACAATTCCAGGTGAGGTTGGACAGGGCTCTGAGCAATCTGGTCACAGATGTCCCTGCCTCCTGCAGAGGGGTTGGACCAGATGGCCTTTAGAGGTCCCTTCCAACCCAAACCAGTCTGTGATTCTATGAATTCTGCAAAGCAAGCACAGCAGAGAGGGGCATACCTGGCTCCATTTTACTAAGTCCAACACTTTCCATCAAGGTGCCAACATCTCATTCTGTTCATGAACCCCACAATAGAACCACTGCCTGAGGTCAGAGTGCCCAGGTGCCCTGCACACCTTCAGTGCTGAGCAAAGGTGCTGGTATTGCAGGGAACTGCCCAAGCACTGTCTTGTGATAGGAAATACTGCCTGGACGGTTGTCTCCTAACAATGCTCTTAGAGATACTCTCTCTAGAGGCTTCCCCATGTGCATTCTGTCATTCCTACAACTTAGCATAAATTATATTAATATTTTCCTGACAACAGTTTGAATCCAAATTGTCTCTGAATATTTATTTTCACTAACAGGTTCAAGATCCTAATTGTTCCATAAAAACACAAACATGTGATTAGTAACTGATCTAGACATATCAGCCAATACACACACATAATAATTATATTTTTATCTTGGAGCCTATGGAAAAGGTAATATCCTAAAAGAGTACAATATTTCAGTCTTTCAGGCCACTGTTTTGAATTGATAAATGATAGCTAAAGGCTGATTCAGGCAGTAGATGCTCAATATTTAACAAAAAAAATAACTGGACTGACACCTAGTGGAAAGATCAGCAATAGTTGATGATGGCACAGCAACTATGTGCAGTTTTCAATAAAGAGAGCAAGGAGAGAGATTCTTTATGAGGAATATGGGTGAAAGAATTATTTGATAAAATGGGTGGAGTACAATTTAGGAGCAGAATTTTCTGAATGCCAAGAATCTGTCTGCCTGTGCAATAATCTTCTGAGGAAATGGGATATTTGATTTGACAGCGGCAAAACTAAATCAGGCAAAACCCACAATAAATGTGCATGCATCAGGAAACAATACAATAAGCAGAATAAGGGCAGGATGAAATTCAGAGTCCTCTGAAGGATACACACCAAAAAGGCTTTCACAGGCTATTTCTCTAGGGTGCAGTAGGTAATAGGAATATTTTGGCCCTGGGGCAACAATAACTCCTGATGTGAGAGAAACCACAGATTTTCTTTAATTCATTTCTGCAGGCAATATTCCTTGATGTGTGAATGAATTTCATGATCGATCTTCCCACCCCCCCCCCCCCCCTTTTTTTTCTGCTTATTCACTTTTTTCATAATTCATTAATTACCAATGACTCACATCCAACTATAAAGAAATATTTTGCTTTGTCTGTTCTCACCAGCCTATTTAAAAATATGAAAGAACAGACTTCATCAAAGTGATAGAACTTAGTTGAAAAATCACTTTTGCCATCTATTGACAATGTGATGTGGCAAGTTTTTTCAGCACTGGAAGTAGAAATATGGCTTGAGAAAAAGACTTCTGTCTTTGTAGGTCAAGAACAGGTCATCGACAGCAATAAATGACTACAACTCCTTAAAAACATCTATAAAAAATAATGACATACTCTGCCTGAACTTCCTCTTAGCGGGTCATGTGTTTGATTCGCACTTTTATCTCTAATGTGCTGTTTTGGTTTTTTTTTTATCCTTAACTGCAAGGAAAACATCAATCTCCCTTCAACTCTTTTTTTTTTTCTCTCCCTACATAAGCACTCAGATGTGGCACCCATGTAACTGCCTGGGAAAGTCAAGGCCTCCAAAGAAAAGTGATCCAGAAAAAGATGTTTTGAAGGAGTAAGGGAGTGAGCATGGGTTTGACTGGGACAAAGAGCATTCAGAAACACCTCTCCACTGAGAGGATACAGAGCCTCTCATTCATGAAAAGTTCAAACACTCTGTGTAAAATATATTCTCAGACTATAGCAAGATTCTAACAGATTATAATGTGGGTTTTGGTTTTTTTCCAAATTGGCTCTTAATAAATCCTCTTAAAGAACTCTCATTTGGCCTATAAAAAGCTATAGACCTAAAATCATAGATATAAATACCTTGTATTTCAAGCCATGCTTCTGCTGGGTGCTCCCAGCACACGTTCACCTCCATGCAGAGCTAAAGGAACTGCCCCATGGTCCTCAGATTGTAACAGGTTTGGCAACTTGGCCTGAGCAGCTACTTCTCTGAGCAGCTACTTCTCCGAGCAAATGTTGTTACAGTTAGAAAAAAACTTAAGACTCCAATAGAGTATAATCAATTGTTTATTTGGAAAGCAAAAAGGCAGCGCGCTGGGCGGCCGGGGAGTCACCGCTCCACCAATGGCTCGTGCCCGTCTACAGTCGTTCTGACTTCTTAGAGAGTTCTGCCATATATGTTACAATATTCAATTTACACTTATACGTATTCATCACCGATCTCTGCTTCACATGCGGATGAGGTTTCCTCCCCTATGGGCAGGCACAGTGATTTTGGTGGTGGGCTTCAGGGGTCTTGAGGATGAAGTAAAAACGTCTTCCTCACAGCCAAACTTTTGACCCGTTTCTGGCGCATACTCAGTAGGTGTTGTTTTCTCCCACTCATTCTTTCTTTTTCTTATCTAACCCCATGGTGGGCAGCACAGTCTTAGCACATCTCCCTTTTGGCCTTACTCATTGTTCCAGACAGACCAGCCCTTGGGCGAAAACCCACTGGCTACCCAACTTACCTCTACTAAGCAATCACAGCACAATGCACCCCATACCAATTACAAAGTGACCACTTAACAAGAACACCACAATTGTGGCCAGGGCTGCTTCACAAAGCAAACAAGAAGACTCAACTCTATATTTGGTACACTTCAAAATCCTATTGCAAATACAACTACACAGTTTATCCCGATCAGCAAATTATCTTTAGTCACTTATTACACATGTGATGCAGCAGCTGGATGAACACGGGCCTGCATCTCTAAGGATTTAAGCACAGAATTTGAGTAGGGCTTCTAGCGGATTCCAAATATTTATCATCACTTTCAAAGTAAGAAGTTGCAGCATTTGATTTCACCAGGTAACAGGATAATTTTTGTTCTGGGTGGCAGCTCTCCTTAAGACATACAACATGAATTGTGTGATATATGGTGAACAGACACAAGGAAAGGCAGACGTTTATGAAATCTATGGTCTAGTGATGTACTTCTGAAAAAAAATAATTAAACATCCCTAAGAATGAAGGATCTTCCCATTATTAGCAGTCCACTCACAGGTCCAGCTGTTGGACATCTGACAGGCAGATAAACTATTCAGTGAGGGAAGAATGACTCATCTTCTAGAAAAGATCAAAATTCAAAGGTGGGTTTGAAGTAGTGTCATCTTCCCCCTCCAGCACTGTTTAAATTACCTTTTAAAATAATAAAGAGCAGAGATACACACAAAGTAATTTTCTTAAGGAACTTCCTAACAAAGTTCAGGCTACTGGTAAATTCTTCGACTTCAGTACTTTATTTATAAATAGTAATTAATAAGAATTGCTATCAAAACAATTGTGTCAGAAAACTCCTTTCCCCTCAAGAACAGCATGTTATAAAGGAACACCAGCTTAGAAGCAGGGCTCTGCTGCACATCTGCAACATCTGAAACTCACCCGGGTTTCATTTCCAAATGCAAAACACAGCTTAAAGCCTGTCCCCAGAACAACAGACTAAACAACAACCAGCCTGAATTAAACATTAGATCCACAACACACTTTGTTTCCAAATGTCAACAGCTATCTCGATTCCTGAGTGTTCATGTTTGGTAGCTAAAGCAAAGCAAAATTTATTTCAATTCTATTCCAATATTTCATGCACAAAAAAAAATAAATAGTGAACACAAAAATTGTGGGTTTGTTTTTCTTTTCCACAAATATAGCATTAAGTGAACAGATACATGTATAATATGAACTTAAATCATCCTGAATTACTGGCTTTAAAGCCAAATATTCACAGAGCACATTACATTCTAAATTGTCACATGGCTACTATTTCACAGTTGATATGCTTCAGCAACTTGAGTGTTAAAACATTTGGAGGCTCATAGTCCTGTTCTGAGCTACATACAAAACTCTCATGACTGGAAGAAAGGCCCCATACGTGCCCAGGGCAATTCCTGTCATCAAGCCTGTGCTGGTTAAGGGGTCATGCTGACCATGACCATGAGCCTTTATCAGTGCACCTTCCCTGAGTGTCTAGAAATCATTTCTAAACTCCAAACCAAACTAGGACATTACAAACTAAGTCCCCAAACTATCACAAGAACCAAAATAGGAACGGATCCATTAATCTATACACACACACACACCCTTCTTCACACCCAAGGTAGGGTCAGGGCACCCACCTGCCTGAGCCCTTCTGGCTCAGGTACTTCTGCCTTGCTCCACAGCAGAAGGTACAGGTCACACTCAGACTCTTCACATACAGTAGGTTCCCCAAACCCCCCTGATCATCACAGAAACCTTCCTTTCACTTGTTGGCTTAATATTTTTTGAACATGAGTGAGCAGAATTAAGTACTATGTTTTGACTTTTCACCACTCTTTCAATGCAATGGCATTAATATTTCTCTATCCCTTAGTTGATCTCATTTTACTAATATGTTATTTCAATACCATAGTGTGTTCTTACAAGTTTTACTTAGTCAGTGGAAAGGCAAATGTCAAACACACACGGCTTTGACTAAACCAGAAGAAATCTATTTCACAGTCCAGCCTCAGCTCCCTTGCATTGGGCCTAGGCTTGCACATGTCAGCACCTGAAGCTCAAGCTGACTTTTATACCTGTAGTTTATCACAGATGAAGAAAAAACCCACCAGACTTCAGATAAGTCATTTTAGGTTTTCCAGACATCGTCAGCTTTAAAGGGAAAAAAATATATGAGCAAGAAAAAAACCCAAACAAACACAACACTCAAAACATTTCCTCTTGTCTGAAGAAAATACAAAAATGCCTCAAGCACTATATGCTGTGACACATGTCAACCATATATAGCATCTTCCAACCAATAGGAATGATTTCCTGTTACGCATACGAAAAAGCTCATCTTCTTTAACACATTTCCTTACTGACTTGTCAAAGTCAGCTCTGGTTGCTATACGCGCCCTAACACTTCACCAAGCAGAGGGAGAGGAATCAAGAGGGAGTAAATAAGGGTAAGTGTCAGCCAGGCATCTCACCAATACTCCTTTCTGCATTTTTGCCACAGTTCTTATTTATATTTTATTTGTAATTTATATATTAAATCATTTGTATATTAAATCAGAAGGAATATTATACTTACATATTATATATTATTTAATATAAAAATTAGATATATTCTGATTTAAGAATAAATCACCTTTTCTATAGATATTAGTTAACACTTCTTCAGTCAGATGACATAGTCTGTCTTTTTAACATGTCTGCTTTTAAAAAACCAGCCCTAGTAGATGTCTTGAAAAATAATCTAGATTCAGACCAAAGATACTTGCTAACAAAGACAGAGGAGATTGTCAGAATTAATATTTCAGCTTCTCTGTGATGACGTTCATAATTTTATGTAGCATTAACCCAGTTTAAAATATAGGAATGAAACATTTAGATCAGGAATCTAAAGCTGTCTAACTTTTTCAAAAGCTAGTTACATCACCCTTCTATGCACACTGAAGCAAAACTAGCTTAAAACAAAAAGCAATCCATTTTTCCTACAATTTTAGTCTTTATCAAATGAAACTTCCCAGAGGAAAAAATAGTCAGTTTAAGTTTTATGAAAATCTTTTCATTTTGAGTTCTACAATTAAAAATATTATTTTGAAGGTTTTTTCAAATTCCATTCTACATTAGCATAATTTATGCTCCTTATTGCCTTAATATGTAAAAACATCTTTTACTCTGTATTTGTTGTTGTTAATAGGTCTGTTGCATCTGCTTGCTATATCTCAGGTTTTCTCCAGTCCAATTTTAAAATCATAATGTGCTTTAACATTTGTCTGCAAGCAAAACTATAAAATTGTTTCTGCCTTCCTCATTTTAAAAGGAATTTTCTTTAAGTGTACAAAACTCCAACTATTTCTTCAAATAGTATCCAAAGCAACGTACAGTCAGATATTTTTACTTCAATATTTACTTACTGCAAATGAATTGGAAAAAAAGTAGATTTAATTGTGGGATGTATTAAAATCATATAGAAATATGGTTTCAGGATTGAAACTTCACCCAACCTGTTCAAGGGAGTTTCTATTTCAAATTCCAATTTGGTCCCAAGGCTAACTATGCATTTTAAATGCAAAATAGTAGCGGGAAGTACAAGAAGGGAATAGCTTTAGAGATTTTAAACTGCCAAACAGAAGGGACTAAGATGGGAGCCTAGTGGGATTGACTCTACAGAAGTGGGAGTGACACAGAAAAAGATAATTACCTGATAGCCCGAAGCATGATTATTTAATCCTTAAAAGACTAGTACCAGCTACACAAAATTTCCAATTCATTATTCATCCAAACCTTAAACTGTATCTTCTCAGAGATGCATGAAGCAGCAAGGCAGTTAAAATATAATTTTTGCCTCAAAAATATGTAATTCCTGGTTGGAATCTTCAGAAAGAAGATTTTTAGACAACTACAATTATTCAACCTCAAGCTCAATTTTGAAAACTGACTTCAACACACAATTCTAGCCTGGAGAAGAGAAGGCTCTGTGAAGACCTTACTGAAGCCTTTCGGTACTTAAAGGAGGGGGCCATAAGAAAGCTGGGAAGGGACGTTTTAGCAGGGCCTGTTGTGACACAACAAGGGGTGATGGCTTTAAACTGAAAGAGGGAAGGTTTAGACTGGAGAGAAGGAAGAAATTTTTGACACTGAAGGTGGCGAGACCCTGGCCCAGGTATCCCAGGGAGGTGGTTGATGCCCCATCCCTGGAAACCTTCCAGCTGAGGTTGGACAGGGCTCTGAGCAACCTGCTCTAGTTTAAAATATTCCTGCTTCGTGCAGGGGGGGTTGGACTAGACATTCTCAAAGGTCCCTTCCCACCCAAAGCATTCTGTGATTCTATGAATTTTAAAACTGGACCTATGAAGATACAGAAACAGAATCAAAATCTTTGCCTAGATATGGCCTAGCTTTTACCATTGTCTCCTGGTGACCTTCTGCTCCAGAAGTTTGAACAGCAATATATTTCATATGATTATGAAGGAAAAAACAATGACCTAAAGACCAAACTGAAGCACTGTGCTCTCTCCTAGTTGTATTTATGCTACTTAACATCAGGAAGAGTGGCTCTGGGGGAAATACAGAAAACTAAATATTTTCTTCCAAAAACTTAAATCTCGAGCAATCCTGAGAAAGAAATAGCTATGTTGTAGTTCTGCATTTAGAAAGATGCTCACGAATCACTTACCAGATTATTATTCTTCTTCTCTGTGTAGTCAAAGCATGAACAAGACAGAATTCATCACTGTTGTAGGATTTGCCATATCACTGCTGTTCCACACAGCCCAAACCGAAGCCTGTCCTCCCTCCTGCAATTGCAGGTTCCTGGGAGAAAGGGAGGGTTTGCGTGTCGACTGCAGCTCACAGAAGCTGACTCAAGTGCCCATCTTGCCTGCTAACACCAAGAGGCTTTATCTACAGAACAACAGCCTGACCTCTGTTCCTCCTGGCACCCTGGACAGCCTGAACACCCTGGAGGATATGAAAATATTTGACAATCCTTGGCACTGTGACTGTCATATTCTCTATCTAAAACTCTGGTTAGAAGACATCTCTGCCCCTTCTCTTGAAAATGCCAGATGTGCAACCCCAGTGCCCATGAGGATGAAGCCCTTGAGGCAGCTGACTGGGAACGAGCTGGGGATTTGTAAGAGGCTTCTCCCAATCAAGTGCCTTGAGTTCTTTTGGCGGGATCTCATTTTAATCACTGGAGCAGTAATTACACTTATTTTAGTAGCATTGGCTCTGAAATTCTCAAAAAAGCTGGTGTGCCAAATAAGCCTACACCAATATAACCGTAGGAGCTGCCTGTTGGAAAAACATGACTCCAAAATTCACAAGATACAATGAGCTGTTCACTGCCCCAAGCTGGAATAGAAACATCAAAATATTCTCCCACAAAAGAGCATGTGCACCAACAACATCGGCATTAATGGCAAACTTGCTACAAAATGATCCTATGGCTTAAAGTCTGCATCCTTAGATAGGCAAGTCTGATTTAATTTCCTTTCAAAAACATGCCTGGAGATGTATTGACAGGCAAGCTTCATTCTACTGCTCTCTAATCAGCTAAAAAGCAGTTTCTGCATTTTTTGAAATCACTGAACTCAGCATTTTTCCACTTAGCTCTTATAGCAAGAAGATTTACATCCCAAGTTTCACACTTGGTAATATATGGAGCTAAACACTGTACTATTTTAGCAATTTTTACCCGCTCACAGCAGCCCAATTTGCTTGGTAGGACTTGTGCGCAAACAAATTCAACCATCTCTTCCTTGGGTCCAGGAGTTTCCTACAAGCAAAATCACTGTGATTATGCAGGTCAGCTACTGAATGTTTCCCTTATTATGTTAAAAGATGGACTGGTAATGAGAATGTAATCAGTAAGAATAATTTTAAATATTGCTGATTTTTCTAGAGAGTCAACAATAAAAAAAAGCATTCTATTTGAAATGGAAATAATGGGGTCTTGCTGAACATTCCTACTCACCCAAGTTTGATCTCTTTCTCAGGATTTTAATCAGAAATGTGTAGAACTGTGAAATTTCCAGAGCTTTTCTTCCAGTTCTACCACTGGCATTTGATACACCAGATTTTATGCAACAGCTTTGGAGAGGATGTACTCTCTTCCCTCGTCTTCTTGTGCCCTCCATCCCCACAGAAAAATTATTGTGATGTCTTAAGCGTATTGTTTTCTCCCTAACCTGATTCTTCTCAAGATTCCAAGAACAGTTCATGCTGTGAGCCCAGCAGACCTCATGAAGTTTTGCTACACAGGCGTGAGATCACTAAAGGACTTCTAAAATTAATGGTATGCTCTGATGAGGTGAGCACAAACATCCAGAATTTGTCCAGCTTTATTCAACGTTATTCTACATTAAATTCTCTGCTGCATAGATAATTTCAATAAACACAGAGGACTATACTGTACACACTTAGATAATTTCAGAATATTTCCTCTGCAGTGAGCTTTTCAATTTTTAAAAAGGCAACCATCATTTTGCATTAATGCAGAATATTACAGAAGAAATGCACTCTGCAGTCCCTTGGGGAGAAATACCTAAATGATAATTCTTGTCTCCCCCCGATAAAATAAATCATTAACACTAAAAGCTTACCACTCTCTTTTGTGCCCATAAAGTTAGATATTAATAACATAATAAACTGCTTTACTGTACAATTTTAATTGTACAAACATTTTTTAAAAAGCAAGTAATTGGCAAAGGATATTTCCTGTGTTGGTTGGCATCAGCGGAAAAGATGCACTGAAGACAGCAGGGGGGGTGCGGGGCATGAGTATTTGAGGGTACATGTTTTCTGACCTCACAAGAGGAACGAAGAGGGAACCCCTTCCGTGACAATATTTCACTTTTCACTAAACCAGCATTGTATTTATCACTTCTGATCCTTTTGGCTTTTATCTGAAGGAAAAAAACCCCACACCAAAAAACACAACACACAACAAACACCACACACACCAAACCACAGCCAGAAAACCCCCCAACCCTCTGAAAAGGGGAAAGCTAGAATTACAAACTGAAAATTCAAGAGCAACATCTAGCTGTTTATCTGGCAAAGCCACTAGGTCTTGCTTAAGCCACATACTCCATCAAATTGCACAAATAACAATTCTGCAGTTGGTAACAGTGCAGACAGGAAAACACATCAGCTATCTAAATGAAACCTGCAGAGAGCATGCTGTGGGGCACTGGGAAAGACCCCAGAAAGAGTTCTTGCATCTTGTCTGCAAGGGAGCAAACCGGTCAGTCTATCTTGTTTCACATTCTTTGGTAACATAAGTAATATGACAGCAACTAAAAGTTTAAGAGTTTTGGTTCAATATTTAGCAAGACAGAGAATCATACTGACAATTACCAAGCAAGAACCAAAAAATGTTCTTAAACAGTTCACTGTAATACACAGAGTAGATCTGTGCAAACTGACATTCTGTGTAATCTGCAATTCAATTAATGTGGAAAACATTTGCAGGCTTCATTTGTTAAACAGAATGGGAATCATGTTTTTACTTGAAATGCTCAAGGTTTTCTTAACAACACAGCATAAAGCGTTGCTCAGTCTGAACAACTTAATTTAGCTTAATGCTTGCTTTCTGTCTAGGATCTAGAGTTTAGTCCAGATTCCTTGTTTGAGTTCATGCATCAGAGAAGTTCCTGCTCTTTCCTCTTCTTCTCCTGCCCCTCCTCCCCTATTTGACATTAATAGATGCACAGCACTGTTTAGAAGATAGCTTCCAATGCTCTCATGAGCAATCATAAAGGAAGGGTCAGAAACCATACACTTCGGACAGGTTAGAAGTAGTTCTGAATTTGCAGTAACATATCTCCATGATCTCACATTTGTATCTAACCAAAAAGTATTCTGACTGTAAACCTTGCCCATCCTAAAGATTGTTTGGCAACATGCATAAAATTAGTTTACACTAAATTCATGCTAAAGACACATACAACTCTGTCATAAAACACACTGCAAATTTAATGAGCTTGTATAGTATTTACTATTTTGCCAAGTAACTCTGCAAAAAAGGATTCAGATTTAATGTCCAAGCTTTTGCCTCAATTCAAAATATTTAAACATACAGAAAATCAGGAATAACATGAAAAATAATTTTACTTTTTAAGTTAAACCCCAGCTATTTCATAGGGTGGGTGTCACGTCATGACAGTAATTTTTCCACCTTAGTTGCACAACTACTGCTTACTCTGACCAGACGTGGATCTGCATTAACAGCTGCTAGAACAACTCATCCAAAGTTTCTACCAGCAAGAGACCAGAACATTCGGAGTCTAACAGGATGAGTAACAAATAGGAACTCCCTCAGGTGAACAGGAAATTTATTTTTATTATTGAACTAGTAAACATACACTGTAAGAACTAAATACTAATTGAATGTACAAAATATACGTAGAATGGCAGCGAGACAAGCTTGTTAACTGGCCCAAGGTACCACACTTGTATCCTTTAAGGTTAACTAATTAGCCAATGTACATACATTCTTATAGTGGTTTTATGCATAAACGCACTGGTCTGGGAATTATTAATGTAGCATTTGAGGCTTCATAAAACTGCTGCTTTTCTTGGACTCTTAACGTTCACACACTTGTATGTTATGTTTTATACCCAAGTTACTCGATTCTTTTGCCTGCCAACAGATCAAATGACTACACTGAAAAATTAACAATTCTAATCTAATTATTCCTTTGATAGTGCTAAGTTTATCGTAATGCTTAGTAATGCCAAGTTTATCTTAGTAATGCTGTTTATCTTAATGCTTTTTCTCTTCAGAGCATGACACAAAACAATTTTCAAAAGTGCTTAGAGTCTGTTGCTAGAACCCATGTAAATATTTTGCTATTACATTGCCTCCAATTAAATTTAGATTACACTCAATAATGGGTGTGGGACAATAAATGGCTTTGGTTGCATAATGGCCACATGGCTGCTATTTATACCCAGCTTCTTCCCAGGGGCCATTTGCTCCCTGACGTACCCTCTTGGAAGGCTTTTCCCAGCGGCACACTTGCAGTTTATCCAGACAATCACCCATGGGCAGAGGCACTGATGTCACTTTAGGGGCCATATAGCTACTGACTGGTGTGGGAAGTTCATTTTAGGCAAATTAAATCCAGGGTACCTGACAGAAGTTTGCTCAGATTTTATTTGGCTTAACTTACAACTTCCTCATTTGACCATGGAGCTCCCAGCCCTTTAACAACCTGGAGTCACTGAAGTTGAATTGCACTGTTTTTACACAAGAACAATCACTGGGAAAAGTGGATTGAGACCTCTTCCCTCTGAAGAGTATTAAGAAATAAAACTAAGGAAATCCAGAGCATTCCTCTTAATTGCATGTGCGTGTATGAACAATCACACCAAGACCTTTCTTAAACAGCCTTGACCCATGGAGAAGGAAGTGTCAGCAAGGATGGGTTACAGGCTTCCTTTACCTCTTAGAATAATTTTTTTCTTGTCTCCTCTTCAGGGGCAAGAAAGTGGTTGTTTTTTGACTCTGATATTAATTTTATTTTATTTGGCTAAGATATTTAGATTGGATATAAGAAAGAAATATTTTACAAGGGTGGGGAGGCCCTGGTCCAGTTTTCCCCAGAGAGGTGTTTGATGCCCCAACCCTGGAACCTTTCCAGTTGCGGGTGGAAGGGACTCTGAACAACATGCTCCCTGCAGGGGGATTGGACTAGATGAGTTATAAAGGTGCCTTCCCACTCAAGCCATTCTATGATTCAATGATTCTGTGATTGATATACAGCCTCTTATGACCATGAAGAAGGGTTGTGGAACCTGACACATCTGTATAAAATTTATCTTTGCAGCTGGTTCCTATCAGCAGTACAAAGTATCAGAAGAACGTGGCAATAGCCACATCATTAATGGCTGCCTTCCAGACAGTAGAGCACTTGGAAGCAAGTGTATGTTGGAGTTCCCCGAGTTTTCAAGGCAACTGCAAAAAAAGGGTACCTTAATTTTCAGATACACTTTCCTAAAGCTGAATTATAGGAAAAACTAAATTATCAACAACTACAGCCTGGAGGAAAAGAGCAACTGCAGCCTATAACAAAACACGAATTGTGCACAACAGAACCTCAGAGCCCCTGAAGTAATTCCTTTAACTTCAGTAAGAGCTCTGTCAGACAGGCAGACAGCTCTGAAACCAGATCAGCATTGTCACCTAGTGACTGCTGAAAAACTGCCAGGAAGAGAAATTCCTTGAAGCCTGTCACCCTTTCACACCAAGGCCTCAGTAATGGGATGTGATAGAACAATTTCCCAAACAAGCTGCCAATTACTGCCAGCTCTTCCCAGAGTCTTCATACAGCTCTTCTGTCACAAAGTGTCAGATGTCACAAGACGTAAATTGTTTTCTATTGACATAAACCTTAAGTTACTCTACTTTTGGACAGTGGGCAATACAATCTCCATTTATTTTCTTCACTGTGATCAATCATTTGTGGACCTGCCTTAAGGTTTCTGGTACTGCAACTCCCAAAGACACAACTTAAATTTTATATTAAAAACTTGATGCAGGTTTTCTTTCTTCTCTTCTCCTGAAGTCATGATTAATGTAAATTAAAACATAACTAACCACTTTGGTACTGTAGCTTCCTATCTAAATGCCTTTTTTTTTTTTTTAATTGTAAATTCAGTAACTAAAACAAAATCATTAAATCAAAGCAAGGAGCACTTTTTTTTCCTACCATTCCTCTCCTGCTCCTGAAAGTCAGGCAGATCTTTGAGATCATTTCAAAACAGCTGAATAAAACCTAGACAAAAATCAATCCATAAAGAAAACAGTATCAAAAAATCCCTGGCAATCTGTTGGCTATCTTCAAGAAAGTAAAAGAAATGGGTTTATATCTATATAAAATTTAGAAATTATGGTCTATTCATCTATTTTGCATAAAAATACACAGTGTTATTTTTCTCAACCAGCTACTTGGGGTACAGATTAACATTTTTCACTTAAGCAGTTAGAAAGCTTCAGGTAAAGCCAACAAGAATATCTGGAAGAAAAAGTAAGAGCTGGTTATTTTCCATTTTTCTGCTTGTCCTCAAACCTGGTTAATTTTATTTATTACCATAGGTGTAAAAGCCCACCTGTTTTCACATAACCTGAGTGAATTTTAAGATAGTCCAAGAAATTCTGTTTTCAACACTTTTTCGGTAAATGTCGTGATTTTCTAAGGTCCTGGGAAAAGACCCTTCCTTGAAGCTGCAGCTTTACAACCCTTAGCTTCTGTGAAGGATATGGCCACCAACTATTAGTTTAAAAAGGCTCACCGCTTGTGAAGCGGAGATCGGTACAAAGGCAACATTATTTTGTTCTCACTTTGAGGCTATTTTTCTTTTTTGTGTTTATCACAATTTATTCACAGGCTGCAAAGCGGTCTTCACAAGACAGTTATTAGCACCCAGTTTTGTCCTCGTTACCATATCAAAACAGAAACTGCTTTGCTTTTGTTTTCTTCTGGAACTATTTAGCATGACCAAGTGGGTCTCGGTATTTTAACAGGTTTATATATTTACTATTTATTTATTTATTAAAGAAAAAACGAAACACACAAACAGCAAAATAGCCAGGAACCAATCTCTATATTAAAACAATGTCTTTTGGTTTTCTCTGGGCTTTTTTTTCAGCACTATTCAGCATGAGCAAGTGGGTCTCAATATTTTATATATTTACAATATAAAAAAAAAAAAACCCCAAACAAAAAAACCCACCACAAACCAAAAAAACCACCACACAACAGGAAACATCCAGGAACCAAACTCTTTGCACATTGCCTACTCCTCTTTATATCATAACAAAGGACCAAGCATATCCCACATGTGCCAAAAAAAAAGTAGAAGTACATTTAAGATAATCTACTGATGTAGAAGTAACAGGAAGCTCAAGTATATTATAAACTAAACAAATTGCTATAAAATAATAAAACTTAAGTTTATTCATCAGAGGAGCAAGGTTCATGTTCTTTAGATGCTTTACACAAGAGCCAACAGCTTGCCAGTCTCATGAACTCCAACGGAGCTGTGTGATGCAGCTACATTCACATATATATCTATAGGATTTTATGCAATATTTCCCAGACAGTAACAAGTCAACTGGTAAATCCTCAGTCATGTGCACGCTGCTGCTCTACAAGATTCTGGTTGCACTTGCAATACGTGAGAAGAATACCAATGAGTGCATGTGGTTTAAAGGTAGCTCATTCCTCTTGCCCTGCCATCCCTGAATGTGTGTCTACAATCTACCTTGGCAAGATGATGCAGGTCAACAAACAGCTCGAGGAATTGCAGAGAAACCCAAAACCAGGGGGCTGGCCTGTGATGATCTGCCAAATAAACCCGAGTGGGAGGACCCAAGGTTTCTAGTTTCACCAGCAGCTCTTTAGTGTTTGAAACTGCAATTAGCAGCTGTGTTTTAAGAAATCCGTTCTATTAATTGGCATGGTTTCCAGAGCTGCACATTTCCTCTTAACACTCCTAGATAAAACCCATGCAATGACTGGCTTCTGTTCTCTGAAGAATACAGACAAGGAAATTTGGACAGGAGGAACAATTTAATCCCTGTAAAAGGGTTATCAAGGCTTGGCCCAGGCTGCCTAGGGCAGCAGTGGAGTCATTCCTTGAGAGGCTTCAAAGCTGTGGAGATGTGGTGCCGAGGGACATGGTTTACTGATGACCTGGCAGTGCTGGGTTAATGGTTGGAAACCATGATCCTGAAGGTTTTTTTTCTAACCTAAGTGATTTTATGAGTCTATAACAGAAGCTATTTCATTGCTAGGAATCACCCATTAAGGAGACACTAAATATTTTCCCAGAGCAAGGCTAGGCTCTGCAAGATTACAAGAAGACACATTCAGTAAAAATCCTTGACTGAAGAAGTTTCAGACCCCAAATTAATCCCTGCTTGCTGGCCAACAATTTCCTTACAGTTTGCCACAGTATATTTCCTTATATCAAGTAACATTTTCACTGCCACTTGTGCTAGTACAATAACAGAAATCCAGACAAAAGCAAAAATTCTGCTAGAACCGGCCACAAGTGATACAAGGTGCAAGGGGCATCATTTTTCAAGAATCTTTCAAGTACTGTGACCACCACAGCTTTGAGAAACAAAGGGTTGAGTGTGGAAAAAAAAAAGAGCATGTAAAGCTGTGGGGTTTCCCCATTAATCCTGATTCATACCAGTACCTTAAAAGAGCATCTCTCCCTGTTTGCTGCTTCCCATTTACTTCTCTCACAGAATGCAGACATACAGATATGGAAAAGAGATGCTGTCATGTTCAGCATGAATATGCGACTAGTGGCAATCCTCAAAATACCCATTCATTTATTTCAGCACTCTGCAAATAAGTAAACACCCCACCCACAGAAAGGACAAAGTTTTGTCTCTCCTATAAACACTCAGGTAACTTTCCTAATTCTCTTTTTGCTCCAAAATGCTTTAGAACATTAACAAATTAAAAATAAAGCTACTAACATTTTAACTGACAAACATCAAGCACTGCTAAACTTTGAAGTTCTAGACACAAACCTTTAAATCAGCATATTATTAGTTTTAGACTAAATTACTGTACAGCCTGTTATTAAAAAATTCTTCCAGTTAAAACTCAGAGCAATCAGTTTTGGTAAAAGAACACATCCCATAATACTTCAGACGACACTGTTCAGCAGACTCTGACAAGTAGTTTTACCTATGGTAAGCCAAAACCTAAGGCTTCTCCAAGATAATCTCACCCTGTCTAGAAGTCCAAAATCAGAGTCCGCATGATTACAAACATAGGCAAACTTGCCAAAAACTCTAATCTTCAAAAATATCAACACTATTATAGGGTGGAAAGAAGAGCAGCTTATTCTCAAACTCAGGAGTCACAAAACATTTATTATTTTAAACACACAACCAAAAATTTATGCATCAAATACAACAGGGCCACATCACATTACAGTGAGTATGGGAACATGAATTTACGACCCCACACCAACCCAACCAATAAGTAGTTCCTATTTTATATATATTCTATTATAAAAACCAAACATTTAAATATTTAACAGATGCCTCTTTTTAAAATGAAAGCACCATGTATTACTACATTTGTTGTCTAGAAGAAATCAATCCATTCAAGATGACTCAGCTGTAAAATTGGCAGGCTATAAAGCTATCAAGAAAGACATACACTTGAAGGTCCTATAACAAAAATCTAACCCAAGGAAGTTCATACCACATAAGGAAAGGTAACAGGTCTAATAATACACTTGCATTATAAACACAAAGATAAAACAACTTTTTTTTTTTTGCTTGGCACACAGTATAAACAGCACACCAACCCAGCAATAATTCAAGCCTCTTGGTTTTCATGAACAATTTTGGCAACTGTTTAATAACCACACTGAAGTTATTATGGAAAAATATTTGCTACTGAAATTTATCAACTTACCCAATCCTTGTTTACAAAACTCACTCCAAACCCCTCCACTCCTTCCAACAGTGGTCCAGGAGACTGGGGAATATATTTTTAGGACCCCCCCAAGGTTTCACCTGAAATCACCATATATGGTTATTTAGAAGGTCAGGACTTAATTGATTCATTTGCTTTTTAATCTCAAGCAGCTGCTTTGAAATACAACACAATCTCACCACCCCAATTCCAGTACTACAGGCAGAAATCACAAGCACTTTGTACTTGCAGAAGAGGCTCTGCAACTCAATCCATCTGTTAGAATTGATTTCACTTCTGCTGAACTGAGGTAACCAAGATAAATGGCAACTGTGACTCAGCCCAGCATAGGGGGTCCTCTGCCACATTTTCGTACTTTTTCCTAGCAACTACTAGCATTAGGAGAGAGGCTACTAGAGTGTTTTTTCTACTATTTTCTAGTAATCTCTGATGAATGACTTAAATACACACAGATACAAACTGGAATTGACCCAAACTCGTTTGGTTTTTCCTAATCTTTGCATGAAACAGGTGTTAACCTCAGTGGAGCCTGGGAACTGATCAAAGACAGACAAGCATTTTACTATTCAAACCACTTCACAGCTTTTGCAACTTGAGAGCACTAATGGAAGGTCCCTCACTTAAACATTAGTAACATAATGTAAAATTCAAGTTCAGTTTTTCTTGGGGGTGGTGGTAGGAATTCTTTGGTGGAGAAGCAGTTAAAGGTTCACAATGACATAGAAGCAATAATGACAGTTAATGGAAAAAAGTTTAATAATCTAAAGCAAGGCTAATGGAATACCTGATATATAACTATCTTTGTGGAAGTAGTATCTTTATTTTTTTCACTAAAATGAGGCCATCCAACTAATTCCAAATATTAAAGAGTGGCATCTCTAGCTATATTTCTTCCTAACTAATCTAAATGCCCTGAAGTGCTTTGCTTATACACTGAAAACATAAAAAATGCTAATTAGCATGACATCGCACAGCAATGTTTTATTTCCTCTTTTAACACTTTTTCTGTCCTGGTTGATCAATATCCTAGAATTCGGGGGCCTGCAGTGCTCCAAGCTGCAGGCCACCAGGAGCAGAAAGCCTTTGCTTCAGTGCAACAGAGCACTAACAACTCTGCCTCTGCTGGAAGGATCACCAAAATACATATATAAATCCAGACCTGAAAAGGAATAATCATGAATTATGATTACCCCAAAAATGAATTCACTAATTATGAATTAGCCAAAATGACATTGATTTGGGGCAATTGAAGACAAGCTGGCCTAGTTGGTTAATGCTGTCTCAGTCATAAATCAGGTCATTCTCCTCCTGCACAACTACTTTTGGGAAAATCAAACTCTCGCTGTCTGCCATTAAAAAGTTTTATTTCACAGTTTTATAATTTGAAACTATGGGGATAGAATTGAGCAAATCTTTGTTACAGAGTAACAAAATGTGCTGTGTCAAAGTATTATATTAGTAAAGCTGATTTCTATTAGTATCTTGACTCACCCCATGATTTGAAAGAAAGCACCTATGAAAGAGGAGATTGTTTTATAAATAACCCAGGTAGGTAGCAGTTAAAGCACTATTAATTCCAGATTGCTGAGTATACTTACCTCAATATGCATAGCCAGTTTGCAATGCAGTGTATCATCACATGCATACAAGCATGTGTGTAAGGCCCATAGCATGTTAACAACTTCCCAGACATCTCTAAGCAGTGTGGAGCTTTGCCGAGATGAAAAACCATAGCCCTGAGCCTTGGACTGTGGCTCTGGAAACAAACCACACCCTGGCTCGGGCCCATAAACAAGAAGCCAACAAGGCAAACCATTCACACTTCCTGGATGACTTAATGGTAATTGCACCTGCTTATTTCTGTGTGTCAGCAGCTGTAAAATCTGTCAGGAGCAGATCACAGAAATATGTTACTCTAGCGGGAATGTGGATGGATGCTGGCCTGCCCTCCACACAGCACTGCGGCAGCAACTCATGGCTCTTCAACAGCTTATTCTATCGAGTGGTTTGCCTGCACGCAATCACAGAATTGCCCTGGGTGGAAAAGACTTTTAAGATCAAGTCCAACAGTCACCCCAGCACTGCCAGGTCACCACTAGACAATGTCCCTTAGCACCACATCTCCACGGCTCTGAAACCCCTCGAGATGGCTTATGACGACCAGGCGGCGGACCTACCGACAACTCCACAGACTGGAGCAGCCCCGGGCCGGGCCGACCCAAGCCAGCACGGCGGCCCCAGAGCCTGCGCTGAACCCTCCCGCCAGTGCCAGGCAGGGATGCCCGGGAGGCAGCCGCCTCGAGGGGGGCGGAGAAAAGGCGGGAGGCGGGCCCACCGCTAGGCCCGGCCCGGCCCGGCCCGGCCCAGCGGCTCGGCGGGGGGCGGCGAACGCTGCGCAGAGTCCGTCTCCCCTCGGCGTCGGAGGGCGGAAGGCCGGAGGGTGGCAGCGCCATGCCCGGCCCGGCCGCGCCGGGCGGGCCCGGCCCCGACCCAGAGGAGACCTACGACTTCCTCTTCAAGCTGGTGCTGATCGGGGACGCCAGCGTGGGCAAGACCTGCCTGGTGCAGCGCTTCAAAACCGGGGCCTTCGCTGAGCGCCAGGGCAGCACCATTGGCGTAGACTTCACCATGAAGAGCCTGGAGATCCAGGGCAAGCGAGTGAAGGTGAGGAGCGGGGCAGAGGAGGGAGTAGCCGGGGCCTCGCCGCGCCGGTTCCGGGTCTGGCGGAGCGGGACCGGGAGCTGTGGCTTCCTCCCTGTTCCCCTCCCGGCCCGGCACAGGCGCCCTCGCTGCCCCAAGAGGAGGTGGCGGTGGCGAGACAGTGGCTGGCGGCGAGCGGGGCCGCACGCCCAGGTGCCCCGCCTCGGGGCTGCCCCCGCTGCCTGCGTCCCTACCCCCTGCCGGCTTGTGCCCGTGGGCTGTCCAGCGCCAGGGCCGCCTTCCCGAGCCGCTCTCGAGGGCGAGGAGTGACCCGGCGCATCCATTAAGTGGTTTCGCTTGGAGCAGGGTCAGCTGTGCAGCCCAGGCCGGGCCGGCTCCTCGTCAGCACCGGGGAAAGTCCCCGTTGAGCTGCGGGACTCTCAGCCTCCGCCGTCCCGTAACCGCAGCACCCGCTCTTCAGTCAGGCTAGTGGCGTTGGCTTGTTTACAAGCTGGGAGGAACCTCAGCTGTACGTCGTGTTTCCAAAAGGAGATGTGGCACTGGTGGATCGAGAGAGGCTGGGGGAGCTAAACGAGGCATATTTAAAAGTTAACTTAAGGCACTGTTTACAGGGTGTCTTAGAAAGTGTAATTTTTAGAGTTCTTCTTAGACCAGAAAAATTAACCCTCTGTTTGACTCCTGCTTTTCTTGTATTGGAGGCAAGCAACTAAGTCGTTAGGGTTGAAAAGAGGGTAGAATGCTTACCCAGTGGAATTCTCCTCAGACTCTTGGTGGCACAGCTTCTCTACAGCAAATGAGGCCTTGGAGGACAGAAACATGATTAAACAGCAGGAAAAAAAGGGCTGAAAGCACCTGTGGTTTGTAGGGCAGTGCTGGGATAAATTACTTCACCAGCCCCTCCAGGATGGAGTTCTACAACTACCCTTAGCACTGAAAAAGAACTTAATCCAGTCACTGCCTGGGAAAGATCATGAAACTGTAAAGCCTTTGGTGACACAGAAATATGGTAATTGCATTTGAAATCTGGACTGTGTTTACCAAAGTAGGTGTCAAAGTCCTCTATTGTCTTTTATTTTTTTCTTATAAATTAACTTTGGCGAGTAGAATATTAAGCAGAGAAAGTTGCAGAAAAATGAAGAATCAAAGGCTTACATTTTCTTAGAAAAAGAGGGGCATTTTAAGTTCCACACCTAGCAAAGTTGTTTATGTTGGGGGGAGTATTACACCTTTTCCTGTCCTGTACAGCTGGGGTTAGCAGCTGAAAATAAACTCAGATAGTCGTTGTGTGCTGTTAGTAGAGCACTTTCTAGTGAGTGAGCTCTTAGAAGTGGGGTTTCTTCTTTCAAATAGAAACCTGGCTTGATTTAAATGCCAGGCACATAGGAAGTGACAAATGTGACTGTTCCTGGTGCCAGGGGTCTCTCAGCCACAAACTTCATGAGTAGGGGAGGATTGGTTGAGGGAACAACCCAGACTTCCTTGGGGTGTGTTTTCATATTGTTGGTACTAACACCTGAATGTTCCTATGGTAGTAGCCCATCTGTAACAAAGCCCGTGGATTATTTTGAAATATTTTACAAAAAACAAGTAAGAAAATGCAAGCTGTTGAGGCTTTTCTTTACCTTTTAATTGTTTTGTGCTTCCACTTAGAAAAGAATCAGGGGTGCACAGAGGAAGAGGAGTATTTTAAGCATTACTTCAGGCAAATCAATCCAGCATAGTTGCTGATGTACCTTACAGACATTTTTGTTAGCTGCTGAGTCGGGGACACTGTTAGAATATGAAAACATTTGCTTGGAGGTTTTTTGTTTGGTCTGTTAAGGTGTGGGTTGTGTGTGGTTTAAATTCCAGTCAGGCTTCTCCATCTGGATTGAGATTTCAGAGCAGTCCATCTAATCCAGGGAGGTTTGTTCTGTGAGCTATAGGAAATACTGGAAATAAGGAGGCATTTTATTACACTTTTGTGAGCTCGCCTATAAAGTAGGCAAGTTGGTGGGTGTGTGTCTTGCACGTTTTATGGATTTGGTTTTCGTGTGGCAATTCTTGGAGGTGCGCTTGAGCCATTTGAGCAGATTGTATCCTGGCCCGTTAGTAAACAAGCCTGTGCACGTGCTCTGCTGGTGATGCTCTCTGCCATTGTTTCTGCCTCCATCATGTGAGACATACTCGTTTTAAAAGAGTTTCAGAGAAATTGTTGATTGGGATGCCTCAAATCAAGAGGTGATTAGAATGTTTAAGATAAAATTTGTCTGACTTTACCGACAGATCCTTACAAAGATGTTGCAGGTGATTCTCTGTGTGGCTCCAGTTTCATTGTGGATTTACGCTGCTCAAGGTGGTATCTTCATAAAGAAAACTTTTTAGCGAGTGGTGAAAGAATGAGAAAAATACCATTTTTATAATGTTTTCTAAGTTCATCTTTAGAAGCTCCTTCAGAAGAACAGCATGTATAAAAGAAGTCACAAGGAGCTTTTGAACACTACCTGCCCCACATCCCCAGTGGCCTAAGCTTCACTTTTAGTCAGGCCAAGGGGACAGTATTAGGGGACTGGGGACTGACAATTATTGATGCCTATTTTGAGACTGAAACAAACATTTTAAGGTTAATTGTGATAGTGTCCCTTTCTGTTTAAAACTTCAGATGTTGTTGTTGCAGTTACGGAATGTTTCTGAAGCATTTCTGGTCACCAGTGGTGTCCCCCAGGGCTCAGTTTTGGGAATGGTCTTGTTCAGTTATGAGATGAGGAGACTGAGTGCTTTTGGTTTTGTTTGTTTGTATTTGTTTGGTGTAGTTTTTGTTCATTGTTGATGGTTGGATGCAGTGATCTTAAGAGGTCTTTTCCAGCCATGACATTTCTGTGATTTGGAGTCCAGGGATTTTAATTCTCGCTTCCTTTCAATGCATTTTTGTTTGATAAGGGAAAAGAAGCATGTGCAGATACTAAAGTATAAGATTCTTCAAATAATTTTTTCTTTAACTCGAGGCTCTCCTTGCATCTTAAAGCTTAGTTCTTTCAAGTGTCTCAGTGATATTTTGTACACTGCCGCTTCATCAGCCACCAAAGCTCACTGAACTTTATATATGAAGAGACATCAGTGCTTGAGAAAGGAGTTATTAATGGACAGTCCTGATATCTGAAGTGTTCTCTTTAGAAATAAAGCAGTATCAGAAGCTTCCCCAATATGTGCTTACCCTGATTTGCAGAGGTGGACCACTCTAGAGCAGAAGAGTATCAGGGTTGTCTGGGCCATCCAGTGTTCTGTTTATCTTCTTGTTTTTTAAGATCTCCAACTGCAATTTAGTAGAACCATAGAATTGTTTTGTTTGGAAGAGACCTTTAAGATCATTGAGTCCAACCATTGATACCTCACACTTCCAAGTTCACAGGTAAACCATGTCCCTCAGCACCACATCTTCATGGCTTTGAAACCCCCTTCAGGGATGGGGATTCCACCACTGCCCTGGGCAGTCTGGGCCAGGCCTGACAATCCTTTCAAGGAAGAAATTGTTCCTCATGTCCAACTTAAACCTTCCCTGGAGCAACTTGAGCCTGTTTCTTCTTGTCCTACTGCTTCTTCCTTGGGAGAAGAGACCGACCCCACATGGTGTCAACCTCCTTGAGTAGTCAAGAGTGAGAAGGTCTCCCCTGAGCCTCCTGTTCTCGAGGTTGAACAACCCTAGGTCCCTCAGCTGTTCTCACAAGACTTGTGCTCCCCCGCTTTGTTGCCCTTCTCTGGACATGCTCCAGCCTCTCCATGTCTTTCTTGGAGTGAGGGGCCCAAAACCTAACAGAGGATTTGAGGTTTGGCCTCTCCAGTGCCCAGTCCAGGGGGACATAATCACTACCCTGGTCCTGCTGGCCACACTAGTGCTGATACAGGCCATGATGCTGGTGGCCTTCTTGGACGCCTGGGCACATACTGGCTCATCTTCAGCTGCCTGTCAGACAGTGTCCCCAGGTCCTTTTCTGCTGGGCACTTTGCAGCCACTCTTCCCCCATCCTGAAATGTTGCAGGGGGTTGTTGTTACCCAAGTGCAGGACCCAGCACTTGGCCTTGTTGAACTTCATTCCATTGGCCTTGGCGCATTGATCCAGTCTGGCCAGATCCCTCTGTAGAGCCTCCTGACCCTCCAGTGGATCAATGCTCATGCCCAGCTCGGTGTCATCTGCAAACTTACCAAGGGTCCCCTTGTCCGGACCATTGACTAAAGATTAAAGAGAAATTGGCCCCAACACTGAGCTCTGGGGGACACCACTTGTGAGTGTTTGGGGGTTTTATTGAGGTACTATCCAGTGGTATAACACACACTAGTTGCCTCTGGGACAGGCTTTTTTTGTGAGCCATGGGCTGTTGGAGACATTGGACCTAAAAGGCAGGACATGTAGCACGGCACCAGGCAGGGATTCAGCAGATCTAGCATGCTGGGTTCTATTTGAACTTCCAAGTCAAAGCTACTTATCATGACCATCTCAGGTTTTATCACAAAGGCAAATGCTGACCAGTGTATATCTGGAATTTCCCCACTTCAGCTTTATGAAATGTTTGCATTTTATCTTCACCAGAAAAAAAAAAAATGCTGTAATATCTGGTGTTTAGCAGGTTGGCATGAACATCTCTCTAAAATAAATCCTTCTTACCTGGCTAGATCCTGGAGTACAGACTCGTTCCCAAAAGCTGTGGCTGTTGACTTCGCGCTTAGTGATTGAAATCCATTGATAAAATAATTACTTGTTCTTTGAGTGATTAGAAAGAACCTGGCAAGCAGAACACAAATGTTTTGTAACTGTTATGTCACTGGAAGAAAAGATATTTATAAAACGGTGGAACTAAGATTTTACATAATGATAGGCAAGGACATTCCTAAGTCCAAGTGCTTGAATTGTGGTTAGTAATAACAATATTCCTTTTCTTTTGATGAATTTCTCCCTGTGAACAGATAAATTAATTGGGTGTCTTTAATTACTATTTTATTCTGTCATTTCATAGTGGTTTATGTATATTGAGTATTTTTTTCCTGTATGCTATAGTTTTTTCTCTCTCCCTGTATCTTTCGGAAAGCAGCAGGAGAGGAGAACATGCAAAAGTAAACACATTCATTTTATACAAATGCTTCTTTATGTTTCATTGCACTTTTTAATTCACAAGCTTATTTCATCCCATATGATACCAAGATTCTTAGCTCTCATTCAGGCCTCATGGCTGTAACTATATTCCTTTCAGAATGTCCCAAAACATAAACTGTCATTATCTGGCCAAAGAAACACAAAATTATGACTTGTTAACTGTCTTCTTTCCTGCCTGTTGTATTTAATAACATTGCTAAGCAAATACAAAACTATTAGTTGTTCCGTGGAAGCAATAGTCTGTGATACCTAGAGGAAAGTGCCGCTCTCCTTCAACTACTTTGATGCTCATAACACCAGAGCAAACAGGAACACAGCATTCCCAGCAAATGGGGATTCCTCATTCCTTGCAGATTCTGTAGGGAAACAACTCAATGGAACAGTTTATCCCAACTGTTCTGGGTATGAATATCACTTTAAACTGAAATATGTTGCCATACAGATGTTAGTTTTACTGCTTTTGGCAAAAACTGTGGAGAATAAATTGCAAGACTGTTTTCAGTAACTCTTTTAGGAGCAAGTGTTGTGAGTTTCCAGTGTACAAAAATGTGTATTATTGTTTGCCATTGGAGGTGATGGGGTTTAGACACAGTTGATTAAGACTCATTTAGCACGGTCTTTGCATGCACCATTTCACTACCCAGAAATTCTATGGAAGTTAGTATATTTTGAAGAATTCATAGCACAAGAGCGATGTTTCAATCTTTATAAAGGAAGGTACCAGCTATAGGATGTGCTTTGGTGTTATAAATGCTGCTTCACAAGCAAAAATAAACCTGAACTCCCCTGATGCTTTAGAAAAATCAGGAAGATACTTAAGAAATTATGTAGGAAGTAAAGGAGGGAGAAATTATTTAACATGCCTTGATGAGAGGAGGAAAATAGAAGGTGGTAAAATTTATGGTGGGTCTCTGGAAGATCATTCTGGGATGTCTGATTAGGCTGGGAAAAAAAAGAAAAAGTTTCAACTATAGAAAGAGACAAAGTGTTGACAGTGGTGAGCAAAAGGTTGACCAAAGAGCACAGTAAACGAGTATTATCAAATGGTTTGATGTGGATTCTTCTTGCATTGATAAACATACTGTGTATCAAAGGTTAATGCTTAACAAATGGTCTCAGACTACTTTGTGCTATACAGAAATACTTTTTTCTAAAGATACTGTCAAGTAAATTAGCTATATTTTGCCTTTAGGAATACATCTTACTTTGAATTAGGGTGATCTGCTTCATAATCCTTCCATACTTTGTGTGAGAGTCCTTAATAATTTAAAATGAGACAGTTATTAAAACTTCAGTCAGTGCGACAGGATAGGCTTTCAATCTTCACAATTGTAAGGAAGTGTCATTAGCCCCCCCCCGAATTACCTTTGCACATTAAGCATTCTGCAAGAGACCCTGACTCATACCAGCATGATCTGAAGGAGTTTCAAAGTTGTGGAGATGTGGTGCTGAGGGATGTGGTTTAGTGGTGACCTGGCCGTGTTGGGTTAACAGTTGGACCTGATGATATTAAGGTCTTTTCCAACCTAAACAATTCTGTGATTCTAAGCCCCCATCTCTGCACAGGTCTGCCAGAGGAGACTACACAAGGACTCCTCACTCAGCTTCAGGTGAGGTCATGGGATCAGTTCACACCCATCTGCAGCAACAAGGTGAACTAAAGGGGCACATTCATGATGGGTTCAAGACAACTTTGCCATTGCTGTAATGGATCATTGCACCTTCCTCCCTGCACAGCCTGCATGCTTTCATAGAATTCCAGGTCAAAAGGGACCTCGAGGATTATCTGGTCCAACCTTTTCTTGGCAAAAGCACTGTCTAGACAAGCTGGCCTAGCAACCTGTCCAGGTGAACCTCGGAAGTGTCCAGTGTTGGCAACTCTGCTACTTCTCTGGGGACGTTATTCCATTGTTTCCATTGTGAAAATTGGAGTAACTTGTCCCCATTACCCCTTGTCTTTTCCATGCGATTCTTTGTCACACAGGGAGTCTCCACATTCTTTGTAGTTACCCTTTAAATATTGGAAAATGGTGCTAAGGTCTCTCCTCAGCTGCCTTTTCTCCAGGCTGAACAAACCCATTTCTCGCAGCCTTTCCTCACATGGCAGCTTCTCAGTCCTTGGATCATCTTGGTGGCCTTTCTCCAGACCCTCTCCAGACTGTCCACATCTTTTTTGTACCCCGGGGACCAAAACTGAACACACTGTTCCAAGTGTGGCCTGACAGGTATGAGTGGGATAATGACTTCTTGGTCATTATCTGGTGATGCCCTTGTTGCTGGGTCTCGTACATGCTGTAGTCTCACCAATGAAAGTAAAACCACAAGTTGAAGATCATATGAAAAGCTAAATGATTTGGAGTCCTTACACAAAAGTGGAGTGACAAGCAAGGGACCACAGAACCTTAAATGACTCAGGGGAAGAGCTTACCTGGAGGATGTGGGCTGGGAGGAAGATGTTGGAGCTCCTGAGCAGGTCAAAGTGGTGGTCTGCTTTGGTCCCAGTAGGACACTCGGGGCTTCAGCACCTCTGTTTATTCAGTCCTGTGAACACAGAGATGTAAATGCCTGAGTAAAAAATGTGTGGCAGTGCTGTGAGATCTTGCTGGTGACACTTTGAAGTTGCTCTATCACTATTGAAAAACTGTGGAAATTGGGGAGGACCAGAGAAAGGCAAATACTGTACTCGCCTTCAGAAAGGGCATGAAATCCTGGGAACTCTGGGCTGGCCAGACTTGGTTTGGTCCCTGGGAAAATCACGGAGCAGTTCTTTCTGGAAGAGTTAAGTTTTGACCCCATTTTGAGCAGGCATTTGGCTTTGTCTCCTCCCTAGATCTGTTTCAATCTCAGTTAATTATTGGTGTTTCTGTGGAATGTAGTTATACACAGATTTTCAAAATCCAGTATATAATCCAAGGCCCAAAACTGTCGTCTTCAGTCATCCGAGGAATAATAATACATAATAAAAATGAGGAATAATAAGAATATAATAAAAAAATTACAATTCTGCTGTGTGCACAGAATCTCTCTGACCTCTCCCAAGAGCTGGATCATCATCAGTAGCCTTGTTTTGCACTTGACCTAAAGTACTAAGATTTAAAAGTATGTAACAGACACAAAGGTCTGGTGGGAGACGACGACAGAGAACATCATGCTTAATAAACTTGCTATGAACATTCCTTCTCTGTAGAAATTGTCATTGACTGCTCTAAGTCATAGCCATAGAAAGCAATAAGGTCTCCTCTGAGCTTCCTTTTCTCCAGGCTAAACAACCCCAGCTCCCTCAGCTGCTGCTCATAAGAGATATGCTCAAGGCCCTTCACCGCTTTTGTTGCTCTTCATTGGACATGCTCCAGTGCCTCAATGTCCTTCTTGGGGTGAGGTGCCCAAAACTGAAAATGTGAGGTGTGGCTTCACCAGTGCCAAGTACAGGGGCACTATCACTCCCCTGGACCGAGTGGTAACACTATTCCTAATACAGGCTGGGATGCTGTTGGCCTTCTTGGCCACCTGGACACACTGCTGGCTCATATTCATCCAGGTGTCACTCAACACCCCCAGGTCACTCTCTGATGATCAGCTCTCCAG
Organism: Megaceryle torquata; assembly: GCA_024611175.1. Classification (NCBI taxonomy): domain Eukaryota; kingdom Metazoa; phylum Chordata; class Aves; order Coraciiformes; family Cerylidae; genus Megaceryle; species Megaceryle torquata. The sequence goes on along the minus strand of JANIJG010001304.1, from coordinate 12,724 downwards.
CCACTCTTCCCTGAGTCTGTAGCATTGCCAGGGGTTGTTGTGGCCAAAATGTAAAACCCAGCACTTGGCCTTATTAAATTTCATACAGTTGGCCTCAGCCCATTGATCCAGTCTGTCTAGATCTCTCTGCAGAGCCTCTCTAGCAGATAAGCACTTCCACACAGTTTAGTGTCACCTTCAAACTTAATAAGGGTACACTCCATTTTCTCATCCAGGTCATCAGTAAAGATGTTGAACAGGACCAGTTCCAGCATAGAGCCCTAGGGAACACCACTTGTGACCAGCCACCAGCTGGAATTAACTCCATTAACTACTACTTTCTGGGCCTGGTCTTCTAGCCAGTTTTTCACCCAGCAAAGAGTATGCCCCTCTAGGCCACAAGCAGCCAGTTTCTCTAGAAAAGTGGTGTGGGATATGGTGTCAAAGACCTTACTAATGTCCAGACAGACAATGTCCACAGCCCTTCCCGTCATCCAGTAAGCTGGTGACCATGTTGTAGGAGGAGATCAGGTTAGTCAAGCAGGACTTCATAAAACAATGTTGATTGGGACTGATCATCCAGTTGTGTTGCACATGGGTGATGATACTCAGGATGATCTGAAAAAGTCCTTTTTCATTGGATTGATTCCTTTCAAACTGTACATGTATCATTCAGGATCTAAATGCTTGGTTAGTACAGGAAAGTGATCGATCAGCCTTTTTCAAAGGGAAAGCTGCTGCCAAACATGCATCAGAGTCAGAAGATACCAGCAAAATACTAATGTGCAGAAGAAAAAAATGGAAAAAAAGATTCCATATCATTTGGTAGATGATATCACTGGTGCATTGTGTTAACTTGTTGTCAGCTCTTTAAAATAAAGAGGTTCAGAGAGAGGGGAAATAATAAGTAACAAGTCTACAAGGTAGGAAGATAAAAACACCCAGGATTATCTGCCCGTGTCCTGCCTCATTTAAGAGGAGATGCACAATGTAAGGAGTGGTACAAAGAGACGAGCTTTTATCATTTAGTGATAGAGAAATAAAAGTGTAACAGAAGGACAGAAAACATAAAATTTATAAAATGAAATTCTTTGGTTCCCTTTCTACTGTCTGAAGCCAAGAGCTTTGAAAGATTCAAAAAGGATTTCAGTTTGATATGAAGGATGAGAACATCCGCAGTTACTTTAGATTAAAAGCTCCTGGAAGACAACTGAGAGGGGATCTGATCAATATCTAAAGGGTGGGGGTTAAGAGGATGGGACAGACTCTTTTCAGTGGTGCCCAGCAACAGGACAAGGGGCAATGGGCACAAATTAGAACCCAGGAGGTTCCATCTGAGCATGAAGAAAAACTTGTTTTCCTATGAAGGTGGCAGAGCCTGGCCCAGGCTGCTCGGAGAGGTAGGGGGGTTCTCCTTCTCGGGAGAGATTCCAAACCTGCCTGGACAAGGTGATCTAGGTGACCCTGCATTGGCATGAGGGGTTGATCAAGAGGATCTCCAGAAGTCCTTTCCAACCCCCACCATCTGTGATGCTATGAGGTGACTAGCCTGACTAGATCTTTGACTGAGTGTATTGAAACCCAGAATTACTGACATTTCTTTTATACACTCTTTGATACAGTCTTTTATTTTTATGTATTTTATATATATTGTTTAATTGTTGCAGATTTCCTTACAAAAAAGCACCACTGCTCTCAGATGATGCTTCCACATCCTGCTGCAGTTATCACTGCCCCTGTGTCAGAGCTGGCAAACCCATGTCAGTACCACAGCCAATATGCCAGTGAAAATCCACCTGTAGTTCCAGTGACACAGCAGCTGAGGGACTGGAGCGGCTTGGCTGTGGACTAATTTATAACAAAGCTATTGAATTAAGTCCGTATCTTCTAACTCAGGTGAGCCAGTGTCTGACTGCGTGCTGTGTTTTATTTAGTTGCAGATCTGGGACACAGCTGGCCAGGAGAGATTCCGAACCATCACCCAGAGTTACTACCGCAGCGCCAATGGAGCAATCCTAGCCTATGATATCAGCAAGAGAGGCTCTTTCCTGTCCATTCCTCGCTGGATCGAGGATGTCCGAAAGTATGCCGGTTCCAACATAGTACAGCTACTGATTGGTGAGTTAAAAATAGGAATACCAAGTGCTACAGGTTACTGTACAATGTAATTAGTATCAATGCTTGATTAAGACAGTTAGAATTGGTTGAAGTTCTTTCTGATATATGTAATAGATCCAAGTGGACATCTTTCCAGTGTTGTTTTTTAATTAGAAAGTGCTTGTTCATCAAAACAGAAATGTTTTGCTTCAATTAAGTTCTGTTAAGAAGCAGACAGGTCTGTATCAAGCCATCTTTGAGTCCTTTGCATCTTAGTTAATGGAGATCCCAGCACCCAAGATTTCCAGGTTCCAGGCACAGCTGCTGTGCATCTGTTCTCATGATAACAATCATAACATTTCCAGGGCCCTGAGAAGCACCATCATATCAAGCTGACATGTTTTGGTGAACTGGAAGACACACATGTGTCAAGAGATGGGGGATTTCAGAAGGACTTTGGGGCAATCAGGAATTTTCTGTTCTCTGCTACAAGTTCTGCTTCCCTTCACTGATTTTTCTGACTCAGATGCGGCTCTTGGGGCCGGTAGACCTGTTAATACCATGTCCGTACTCTCCTAGGTTTCCCTAGGTACCAGCAGACTGCTTGTTGTTTTCACAAAATGGTTTTAGCTTTCATTTTTAGATCATTTTTCTTCTACTAAGATCTACAGCCACCACTCTTTGGTTACTGCCACCTTCTGTCCTCTGTATGAGTCATACAGAAATGCAGGTTGGAATGGATTTAGGGGATTGTCTACTCCAGCCTCCTGCTCAGAGCAAGGCTAATATCAGGTTGGTTGGGACCTTTTCAGTCAAATTTTGAAAATCTCCCAAGAATGGAAGTTCCGCAGCTTCCTGGGCAACTTGAGAACCTCCTGCCAAATACATACTCTGACATAAATAATCATAGATTACTCTGATATTTCTTTTTCTTCCAGGAAACAAGTCTGACCTAAGTGACCTTCGAGAGGTTCAGCTGGAAGAAGCTCAGAGTCTGGCTGAACACTATGATAATATCATCTGTGCCATAGAGACCTCTGCGAAAGACTCCAGCAATGTGGAGGAGGCTTTTGTGAAGATGGCTACAGAGCTCATGCTGAGGCATGGAGGCCCTATGTTCAGTGAGAAGAATACTGACAGCATCAAGCTTGACAGCAAAGACGTTGTGGAAGGCTGGGGGTGTGGTTGCTGATATGAGATAGGTGATGTTCCTAACTTTACTGGAATTTAGGTGGTGCTTCACCCTAATGCTGAGTAGCACAGTAGCCATATTCTCCTCCTCCTGTGAAACCAGCAATTTTGTAGAAGTTAGACACAATCCTGTTTGCTTTGGTGTCTTATTTTTAAAAAAGGGACTCTGGAGAGGTAGTCCTAAAAGTCAAACCCTCTGAAAATCTTACTCAGCATTTGTCCCCACTATTTTCTTTACTGTAAACTTCATACAAGTTGCAAAAGTAGAGGAAACAGCTTTGAACTGGTGGGGTGGGGAGACAGATGATTGAGGAAGAGACTGATGTACACGTACATTTCTGAAACATTTAGCATGACACTGTTGGCAAAAGAGGTCACTTTTGGAACAGGCAGTCTGGGCAGTGTCTTTTTAAATCCTCAGCACTCCACCAATGACCAGAAACTGACAGTGTCTTTTGATGAAAGTATTTCAGAACACCCGACGTTTTGATTCCAGGACCAAATACCAGTCACCTGTCCTTGTGCACAAGGATTGCTAGTTCAGATTGAAGAGGCCCAGGTGCGGAAGCCTTCTCTCAGGTTTTGTTGTAGTTTTTTGAAGTTGCCAGTTTAACATAAAGCAGAATCAGCCTAATCAATAGTGTATGACCTGCTGTCAAGCAGGTTTGGACCAGTGTAGTTATTTTAAATACAGTCTTGAGGAGAGGGTAGACGTGTTTTGGTTGTTCTTGCTTGCACAGTGATCGCTCCCTTTTCCAAGTGGGTATCAGTGAGTTTTTGCCCTCAGGTCTCTTAATTTCATTCCACAACTCAAGACCTGTGCTGCTGGTAACAGGAACTGGAGAAACCTTGAACTGACTGGTAGCCATGATCTCCTGCCATGTGCCTCACAGTCATATACAGGGTTAATTCTGGTCATACATTTGATGTTATGTTACCAGAGAGTTTATGGTTTAAGCAGCATAAATGGATTTGGTTTTTGTTTCATTTTTTTTAAACCATCTGTTTAAATACAGTCTGGACCTATAATGGGAACAAAGACCACAAAATAGCCAGGAACCGCATGCATGGCAACGTCTTGGTTGTGAGAAACCATCATCTTTACGAGGGATTCCCTCCCAGTTTTGCACTCAACTGCTTCCCACTCCTTATCATGAGCTTACCAATTGTTTTTCGTTCCTTGAAAAGACTCAGCAGGAAAAATCTTTTGCTGTTGATCAAAATCTACATTGTTAGGTAAAATGGATTTCATAATTGGACTATGTATAGCTGTCTTTTGGATTCAGCTCTGTATTCTGTGCTGAGGATGCAGTTGAAGTTCTGATGGCAGCAGTAAACCCAGTCCTCTTTGGATTTACACTCTTGGGCACCTCAAAAAAACAAAGGGAGCAGAAGCAAGATCATTTTTAACTCTGCAGTTAAAGCAAAGCTGTTCAGAGGTGACAAGTGATTTTTTTTTTTAAATCCTGATACTCTGAAGGAGCTCATTTTCAGAAAGCACCTACTTCAAGTGAAGTCACTTGTCCCTTTTGAAAATCTTGTTCTAAAAGGACCTGGATTGGTTTGCTACTGGGGCTACACCAGGTTTTAGCCATTCAGCATATCCAGTGGCATGAAAATTGGGAAGATTCAAGAAAGGGCTAATGGATCCCAATTTCAATACTATTCATCTTCCTACAGAAAATATTAAACCATTCTCTGGTCTTTCTGTTTTTTAAGCTATGAGGTAGGTAATTGAGGAGTTCTGTACGCTTCATAGCCCATTTGCTTCTAATCCAAGAAGCTAGTTCTCAAGTTTTATAGTTGTAAGAGTGAAAGGGCCTTAAATTTTTTCAATTAGTGTATTTTGCACAATTCTCATGTTTTGCATGGAAGGGCAGCTTGAGCTGCAGTACTGAGTAGTAGTTTTTATAGTTCTTCAGGACGTTCTCAGCTCTCCTGCATCCAAAGATAACAGGCAGTAAGTGTCCAGCAGTAGCTAGACACTGAAAACAAGAATTGTCTGAATTCTAGACTTGGTAGCGATTCTCAAACCCTGTATTCCACTCTCAGGGGAAACTATGAAGACAGTTGAAGCTAAAACTCAGTGCTGGTGGCTGCTTCTCCTCCTGGTCAGCTGGTCCATAGGGTACAGAACACTAGCAAGCATTTGACATTATGTCACGACATACCATAGTTTACATCTGTAGGTCACAGTCCTGCAGCTCTGTGTGCTTGAACATGGACCCTCTGATCAGCTCAGCCTCATGCTCTTTGCAGGGTTAGTGCCAAATTATTTAAGCCATGCTGATAAAAAAAAAATCATGTGTGTTTAAGAACAGTATTGCTACTACTCAAACTGAAATTGGTAGTTTACATAGTAATTCATCTTCAAACTGGAGCAGGAGGCAAAATGAATGTAACTCCTGCTTCCAGTGCAGTCAGTGAATGACTGTTTTTGCAGTAGATGGAGAACTGAGGAATTATTGATCTGGTTCCACAGTGTTGAGATTTGTTTAGTAAACAAGTAGAACTGGAGCAAGCACTGTACTTCTCCTTACAGTTTGCCCCACTGTATCTCTTAAGCTAGGCTTGAAGGGTGAGACTGTCTGGAGGTTAGGCTGTTTCAGTCAGAAAACATGAAATACAGGGTCAGTCATTGGTTCGCTATGTTTTCAAAGGAAGGCACCGAGATTAGTTTTAATTTTGCTGTAAAAAACTAAGACTGTGGCTTTAAGTCAGCTCTGTCTTCTAACTCTTGGTTCTTCTATGTTGTATCAAGTGTAACTCAAGTTTGCATGCCTGACCTAACTAAACAAAATGGAATGAAGGGATAGAGTCAAGACCTGGTTTATTTGTTCAGGTTAGTAGCAGATAGGGATAACAGTGCTTGGGCTGTCACAAATAAAAGTGACTTATTTCAATTATCAAACCCTTCTTTTGTCTATTAGTGACAGTACAATACTCACTAGGCTGATAGAAATAAATTAAAAGGTAAATGTAACGGAGCATTTCACTCTCCTTCTGAAGCCTTTTATTAAATCCATGATTCCCTCAGATAGCTGTGTAATTCAGGTATTAGGAAGTCAGTCCTGTTGGTCTGATTCCATTAATCCTATTGAAACTTATCTTAACCTGAGTGAAGAGGGTGAGTAGCAATAAACCTGAGATTTACGGGTAAAAAGTGTACAGTTTCCAGTCCTAGGTTAAAAATGTGCACTGGTGTACATCAAGTGAACAATTCTGCAGTGCGTTATCAGCGTTCACAGTGTAAACATTTGCCAAGAAACCTGTTTATTGGCAGTTGAACATTAACAAGACGATGGTGCAGCAATTGCTTTTTAAGCAGATTTTCTTGGTTGACTGCATATTTACATTAGGATTTATAATTTATTTTTGGCAGTACCCAAAGTGTGCAAAATACTGGAGAAACACAGAAGGGGGGATGTTAATTCCTGCCCTGTAACGCTCAGTAGTGGAATGCAGAGGCAAATACTGAACTGACATTGTCAGCAGAATGTGGTTCCCAGGAGCGTGGGCATTGTTAGCCTTCATATTGACTTTGATTTAAGCTAATTTTATCTCCAGTTACTCATCACCATGGATGAAACTTGTACAAATATTTATCATTATGTAAATATAATACCAAATAACTGTCAGCCCAGAAACCTGCCAGCATTTGCTTTGCAAAACAAATGTTTTTTTAAAAATGAAAATACTTAAGAACACAACACTCTCCCTGTACTGGAAACCAGGTCACTTTTTTGGGGGGATGGAGGGGACCTACAAAACTAAATGAAGCCCAGCTAATACTGCATAGATTTCCAAGAACTTAATGCAAATTTGAGCTCTTGTTCAGTTCTTTTCTTTGCCTTTAAAGAAGATCCTGCTTATTTGAAGAATTGAGCTGAAGGTCACATGCAGCATGCGTGCGTTACTGCAGTGGTACATGACAGTATGTTAACACTCCCCCAGAAGCACCCTTAAATAAGCCTTTGCTGGATTTGCCCCCTTCTATATTGTCCCAGTGAGATACCACCTCCATTATTTAATCTCATAGCCCCAGCCAGCTGACCCTTTGAATGTCTTTTGTGATCCTGAGAGAACTGGGCAGTCATAACATTACTAGTTTCTCTTCATGGGATTGTTTTACATGGTGTTATTATGAGAGTCTCTTTAAATCAAGATAAATTTATACGTTATTTCATGAATAGAAATTGCTTATCTTTACCTATCCTGCCGCTAAAACCTTTATGTATTAACAGACCACTAACGTTTGCCCCATTGCATTATTTTGGGTAAACAGAGTACTGGCAGAAAATGAGCTGAGAACAGTACATGTTTTGTACAACTGAAAAAATAAGTTGCTCTCCTTTTGGTACCTTCCAGCCTTGGAGAGTGCTCGGTTTAACCCCTGCCAGTCCTTCTCTGTGGAGACTTCCCAGAAACAAACCAGGTTACAGGTAGAGGGTGCAACCAGTGAACTGGGACAGTCCAAAGCAATTGGAGACAGTATATGCTCTTTTGTGCAGAGATAGAATCATAGAATCATTTAGGCCAGAAAAGAGTGTCAAGATCATTGAGTCTGACCATTGACCCTACTGTACAAGTCCACTGCTAAACCATGTCCCTAAGCTCCATATCCACCTGACTTTTAAATGGGGCCAGGGATGGTGATTCAGCCACTGCCCTGGGCAGCCTAGGCCAGTGCTTGAAAACCCTTTCAGTGAAAAAAATTCTTCCTCATGTCAAGGCAGTTCTCACACGACTCACTTTGCCCCCACAGCTGATGGGGACCACACATCTGCTATTCCTACCCTTAGGTGAAAGAAATGAGGTGATTAAAGAGTAACAGATCCAAGGACAGGCATAGTTCTTGGTGGAATTGACAGGAATGAATCCACTTTGTTACTAGGTTGTTTCAGCAACTAAAAGGCATTCTAGAGATACATATTTGGCAATAAAAGATGCCACATTGTTAATGTAGACTAACAGTGATATTCTATTACAGTTGTATGAAGTATAGTGACTTCAGAGTCACTGAGCAGAGTCCTCTACAATGGGGCTGTTCCAAGATTTGCAGATTTGGGAAATACCATCTCAGCTCTGTTTTTATAGTTATCTTCTGGTGCTGATCAGCCCACTGAGATTTCAGTTGGAGAAACAGCCTCCTGGGTATCTGAGTTGTTACCTGGCCAGGTAACATCAGGTTTCTTTTAACTTGATTGAACTGGGTTATAGAGCTATTGAAGCAGCAAAAAAAAAAATCTCAAGACAGAATCATTTCATTGCAGTCCCTGCTGTGTACTTCAGAAAACAAACCCCAAACTATTCCACAACTAGATGTTCTGATTTCCAGCACAGGCTTAGCCTTATGTATCTTTATAATTTCATTTCACTTTACTTGGAAAAGAGCAGGGTTACAAAATCAAAACAAACCAGCCCACCCCAAATGTATATTTGGTGTCCATGGAATTGTTGCCTGAGGTTAGCTAAAAATAGCCAGTGTACTCTGCCATGCTGTTCTTAGGTAGCATGTTGTTAATATGACGTAAAAATGTTAAAATGCACTTTAAAAATAATTCTTTTCAAGCACAAAAGGGCTGCTTTTTTTTTTTTTTTTTTTGTCACTGTGCGTTATGAACAACGGTTTCTATTACTTGAATACTGATAAAGTCAGTTACCCGTTTTCCACTTGTAACTTTAGGCATCACCCAAAACAGACTGTGTCAACAATTGTCTTGTTTTTCCATGAGTCAGCAGTTGGTGGAAAACACAGGAAGAGAATAACTTCATGAGAATGGCAAAAGTGAAGCTAAGTAACAGCCAGGGAAGATTTTCCACTTAGTCTGATGAAATGTGTTAGGTTTAAATCAACACTTACTCAGTTCAAAGAAAATACTGTCCTGCCCAAAGGTAAAATAATAGTTATGGGTATTCCTGTTGGCTTTTTGTACAACAGGAATGTGACTGCTCACTGTACTGAAGAGGAGCGAGATGCTAAATGGGGGGAGGCATAGAATAGAATCATAGAATCACTCTAGTTGGAAGAGACCTTCAACATCATCATGTCCAACCAGCACTGCCAGGTCACCACTAAACCATGTCCCTCAGCACCACATCTCCATGGCTTTGAAATCCCTCCAGGGATGGGGACTCCACCACTGCTGTGGGCAGCCTGGGCCAGGTGCTGAAGGGCCACCAGGTAGACAATAGCCAATTAGGTTTTTGCACGTCAATCTACTGCTCGTGGCAGTTACTATATCTATGATGGATGTGTATAATACAGCACACTCTGACATCACTGAAGTCCAGCTTTGCAACTGCTCACCAGAGCTTGCAGTGCAGGTCTGGGTAAGGTGTTAGGTGGGTACAGCAGATTCACAAAGCTGTTTCTGTTGAAGCCACTTCTGTCTTAAGTCTTACCTAGCCCAGTCAAAATTTGCTATTCTAGCTAAATTTCTACAAGTCAGCTTTTGCTTTAGTCATAAACATGAAAAAAAAATTCCTCCATTTATATTTTCTAATTTTCAAGCATAGACTAGGATAACAAGAGACGCCTATTTTAAGCTTTCATAAGAACATACACCTTGCCATTGACTGCTCTGTAGGAGTTTAAGCCTTAATTCCCCTGTAAACTCACTCAGATGTAATAGCTAAAAGGATCTCAGTTTATGTAAGCTTTAGCTTAAAAGTACCTCACAGATGACCAAAACTGTGGCAGGGTAGCAGTTGCAATATCTAATTGTTCAATCAATTAAAAAAAAACCTCATGACAAAGATTATCATATCCAGATAAAAGCAGAACAAAACCTGGAAGACTGTATGTCTTTAGAAGTTGTATTTCCTTAGAAATTGTCTTTTTAAGGCACTTAACACCACCAGCTATCTGCACACTTCGAAAAGCCAGTTCTCCCTTTAGTAACTGCTGAGTTACAGCCTGTTCCACTGTGTTGTGCTGCAGAACACATGGTCTTCTGCACATTTTTTCCACAACAAATTAATGAGCAATACAGACTCATGTGAAGGTGTGAGGGGGTGGTTTGGGGGTATTTGACCTGTTGTATATGAAAACAGGGGTAGGACAGATTGTCCTTTGAACATGGCATGCAAACTTGTCTTGACAGTTTGAAGGTAATTTTAAAAAGTGAGTTAAAGAGCTGAATTCTCAGAGCTATTAAAGCTGTAGATAGGTGCCTACCAATGTCTCTGAAAGCATCTAGTTACCACTGACAAAGCACGTAATTTGTATGCAACTGGTTTTGCACTAAAGGGAGATAGTTATCAGGAAAAAAAACAAAAAACAAACCACATTAATGTGAAAGGCAGAGAGCCTGGAGTATCCTGTATTCTTCATGTTCATTCCCTATTTCAGTGCTGTGCATAAGCGAGTGTTTATTCCCTTTATAAATCATATTAAAATAGATGATTCTAAGTGTGAAAAGTAGATCAATACTTGACAAAATAAAACGCTATATACATTTTCTGAAGAGAGTGATAATATTGATGAGAATAACTTTGCTGTTAAAGAGTTTGGTGGTGTCCAGTGAGGGGTTCCCCAGATACAGCAGTGGAGTGGTGCTACAGACACACACTCTTTCAAAGATGGGATCAGACACTGCCCTGCTTGTCAGACACAAAGCGGGTAGGAGGATATACCAAGCAGATGATGAGTTTAGTTATTTGTAACAGTTTCTAAAGATTTCTATTTTGTAAGTCTGCAAGGAGGAATGCTAAAGGCTTTGGCAGTCGGATACGCTCAGTGCTGTCAACCAGCGTTTCCCTCTTTTGTGCCTCGCTTGCTGATACCTGGTCGATACAAACCCCACAGCTCCAGGGAGGGGATCGCAAGGCAAGTGGGTCTGGCTCACGCACCTGTCAGGGAGAAAATCAACAGCTCTAATTCATATTGAATTCATTCACTGTATTCCAAAGCGATTTGAGGGGTATGGATGGTAATGGTATTAAAATTATCCTTCATTTTCTAGGACAGATCTGTTGATGTTTTCATGGTTTCTTCAGGAGATGCAGCCTGTACATTTCTAATCAGCAGTAACGACTTTGCTTTTAAACTTTGATACCACGATACTGACCAGATCATTGGGAATATGAGGGGCCAAGGGAGCAAGCTTGCATACTACAGTGATTTTTTTTTTATTTTTATTTTTTTGTATACTTTATCTTCATCTATTTATGAATTTATTATGAAAAATATTTTTAAACATATGAAACCTGCTTTTTGTTGTGAATTTTAGCAAATTAGTGGATACATTGTACTGAGCATCATTAAAAAGGTTAATTAAATGTAAACATTTGGCAATGGATACCTTTTGTTGTTATTTTATGCACACGCCTCACTGCCATTTATCATCAGAAACAAGACCAAGTACTAGTAAGTCCTGTATCCTGTTCTGTGGTTATCTGCTTTTACACAAGATACGCTCTAATGTACTCTAATTTATTAAACAATCGGTGCTTAACTCTCTTCCTCTTCTCCCTACAACCGCCCATCACATACAGAAAAGCACACACATTAAATTGTTTCCAATTAACAAGCTCTGCAACATAACCAGCCAGAAGACAGAGTGAAAACCAAAGTCCTCACTGTTGGAGAAGCACAAGTAACTTCTTCAGTTCAGTGCTTAAGAGCAAACAATGTAATTACAACCGTGCCTGCCCATGGGAACATTCAGATCCTAGATTTAATTTAACTGCTCTAAGTAACACTCCCTTCTTTTTGCTTGGCTCTTTAACATCAGTAGATGAGAATTTTTCATTCACAGGAGCCAAATACTGAATTACTTGGTTCTGTGTTCAGTTTACTACTTAACCAACAGCCTTGGGTACCACAGCAGCAATCCGCTGGTAGTTTTCACTGAAACAGCCACACTCTAGAGCTGTTTCCTTCAGAGTAATGGGTATAGCTGAATTCATTAGTTAATTATAGAAACATAGAATCGTTTTTGAAGAGACCTTTAAAACCATCACATTCAGTTGTTATCCCAGCACTGCCAGGTCACCACTAAACTGCATGTCCCTCAGCACCACAGCTTTGAAACCCCTCCAGGGATGGGGACTCCACCACTGCCCTGGGCAGCCTGGGACAGGCCTTCACAACTCTTGTGGGAAGAAATTGTTCCTCAGGTCCAACCTAAACCTCCCCCAGTGCAACTTGAGGCCATTACCTCTTGTCCTGTTGCTTGTTCCTTGGGAGGAGAGACTGACCCCACCTGGCTTCAACCTCCTTTCAAGGAATTGTTGAGAGTGAGAAAGTCTCCCCTGAGCCTCCTTTTCTCCAGGCTGAATAACCCCAATTCCCTCAGATGCTCCTCACCAGACTTGTGCTCTAGACCCTTCCCCAGCTTTGTTGCCCTTCTCTGGACATGCTCCAGCCCCTCAACGTTCTTCTTGGAGTGAGAGGCCCAAAACTGAATCCAGGATTCAAGGGGTGGCCTCACCAGTGCCCAGTAGAGAGGTA